>APFE030626122.1:226841-245016 GCA_000404065.3 Pinus taeda
GAATTCGTATGCAAGTAATTTCTGTACAGGGTTAAAACCTACATTTGGTATCAGAGCTATTTTGGCTTCAAGGGGATGCCTTTGTTGTTGAGGGGTTTCACTCGGGCCTGTGGTAGAATCTGTTCAGTGGGAGATCTAAATCTAGAGGGAGATCTAAATCTCCAGGAAAACCTGTAAAGGTGGTGTTCTGGAAATGCAGAAGGAAGGGCACTACAAAAGGGACTGTAAATCTAAAGCTCCTAATAAAGTAGAGGGATCTAATGATGCTCCTTCTGCAGAGGTGAAAACCACCTCAAATGAAGGTGGGTATGTGTACTTGGCTTCTTCAAGTACACATGTAGATCATGAGGCATGGTTGATTGACTCAGGTGCATCCTTTCACTTCACTCCCCATAGAGAGTGGTTTTTCGAGTATGAGAAATATGATGGTGGTGATGTCTTCTTAGGGGATGATAGGAACGCTAGAATCATTGGTCGCGGAAAAGTAAAGTTGAAGTTGCAAGGTGGAAGAGTTAGAAGACTTCTGGGTGGTCTGCATATTCCTGCATTGGCCAGAAATCTCATTTCTGTAAGCAAGTTGGATGATGCAGGTGTAAAAACAGTGTTTGAGAAGGACACCTGCAAGATGGTTTGGGTAGCACTGGTATTGTGCGGGGAGTTCGGATTGGAACTCTGTACAAGCTGCAAGGTAGAACGGTTGTTGATGGGTGCAACAGTTCTGTGGTTCCTGAAACTCTGTATCAATTGATCCTCTTCATCTATTTGTGAAAGAGTAAATACTAGTTGAATGTCCTCAAACTATTCATTATCATCATCAATCCAAACTTCACTTTCTACTTTAGTTATTTTTTTGCAAGTGGATACAATGTGAATCTCTTAGTAGAGCTACCATTAGAAATGTACATATCACCATATCTACAACTTATGAATGCATCAGTTGTATCTAACCAAGCTCTACCAAGGATCAATGGATGGATTCCTAAATTATTCTTGAGATTCAAAATAATAAAATGAATAGGATACTCCCATGAATCTAAAGATACAAACACATATTCTAATATACCATCCACTTTGATAACATATCTATCTACTAACAACAGTAGGGTTGGGGTATATTGAAGATTAGGAATATTTAATTGATCCATACTTTGTTTTATTATAATATTAATGGTGGCTCCCAAATCGATTAGAGTGTTTGGAATCTCAATATCATTGATGTGAATTTTTATAATAGGGCTATCAAGATCTAGATATTTTTGAACTATTGGTTGCCCCATTATAATATTTGCAATATTTCCTACCAATTGAATCTTTTTAACATCTTTTTTTCTTCTTCTTGGTTTTTTAATGCACAACTCCTTTATTGTTTTTGCAAATATAGGTATTTCCTTTATATCCTGAAGTAAAGGATTTTTTATGCAAATATTTTTTAATTCATCTAGCATATCATATTCAGGTAAAACAATTTGCCTTTCTATTCCCTCATCAATTTTGAGTTTCTCGAGAAAAGGAGGATTTTGTAGGGAAACAAAAGGTTGTTCTACTAGAGGAATTGTAGGAGTTGGTTTTATTTGGTTGTCACCTAATTGTATAGGAACATCTTCCTTTGGAGGAGTCCGTTCTTGATCAAGAGATGCCTCTTTTTTAGTAATTTTATCCTCCTTAAATTGTTGGATGACAACTGGCGATTTATTTTGCAAAAATCTACCAGATCTAAGTTGGACATCATTTAGACCTAAGGCGTCTATCATACAAGATTGAAAATTTTGACACTCAACATTATAAATGGGTATTGATAGTTTTTATTATTTGGATTCAGAAGTGGCTAAGTAGGTAGTTGATTGGATTTATGAGGAAATGGAGTGGATGGCAAGGGAAGTGGTTGATTTGATGGTTGGGATTGGAATTGTGGTTGAGTAGGTTGAGGAGGGTAGTACTGGGGTTGGTATTGAGGATATGGTTGTTGGAATTAAGGATACTGAGGATTTCTATTGTAAGAGTTTTGCCAACCTTGTGCCCAAGATGGGTTTTGAGGTTAGGGTGGCCAAGGTTTCCAAGGCACAGGTGTATTCCAATTGCTATATGGTTATGTATATGATTGATATTGAGCATTATCACCTTGTGCCATACTTGTTTTATGAGGCTGCCACGATCGTTTAGAAATAAAGAAAAGTCATTCAACTTGACTTGTTCTAGTTTCATCCTGAAAGATAACCTTAAGCCCATGTATTGAGGGACTCTCTCGTATCATGATTTTCCACAGATATGACACATATCTCATCACTATCAATAGGACATTCTCATAGAACATGTTTTTTCCTACACCTAGGACAAAAATTAAATAATGCAACATTCTCATTTTTTTGCTTGTTTTGTATCCTTAGAGTATCCAATTGTTCACTAAGGTTTCCAAGGATATCTATTTTGAAATTATCAAGCAAATTTCCTAATTTTGCTCTACTTACTGTTCCAAATGAAAATTTTCTTACTCTTGACATGACTAGGTCTCTTGGATTTTAGCATATTTTGCTTTGCCTCTTGCAATGTGTTTACACAACTCACAAATTTCCTCAAATGAAAATTGACAGACATGTCCTTTGCCCATTAAATTGAGGATATCAATCCACTCAACTCTAATAGTTTTTAGCAAAAGAGTTTTTAGTGTCTCTTCATCTAAATTGTGCATTTTATCCCTTTTGATATTATAGGCAAACCTTTCCACCAAATCTTCAAGGTTTTGATCCTCTCTTTGAACCATCTTAAAGACTTAATCCTTAAGGTTACAATGCACACAATAATATTTGTATTTTTTCTAGGAATACTCTCTTCATTTCATCCCATGTTATAATAGAGTGTGTTCGTATACCCATGAACCATTTAAGGGATCCATATTTTAGAGTGGCTAGAAATAATTTCAACTTTTTTGTATCAAGTAAACAATCATATGATCAACACAATACTTCAAACTCAAAAAAGAAATGTCTCAAGATCCTCAGTTCTCAAGCCATGAAAATGAGGAAGAATAGAAGGTGATATATTTTTCATGGTAGTTGTGGTATCTTCATCGAAGATAGGGAATCCATAAGGGTCTTGTTCTTTATCATCTCCCCTTCCACATCTACCACCTCGACCACCTCCTCTATTTCCTCCTCTACCTCTTCCTCTTCCAATCCTAAGTTCACCCTCTCCATTGTGTACTTCTCCATCTCCTTCTCCTGCCATTGTAGATTCTTTGGAGTTGATATAAGGTTCAACAATACGATTGTCTACTTCTTCCTCTGGTTCTTCTACTAATGGTATGTCAAAAAACGTTTCTTCCTCTTCCTCACTAGGCACTTTGAACTCCTTTCCTAGGAGTTTTTCACTTGGTGAAGAGAGAAATACAACTCCTTCAGTAGGGGAAGTGAGTTCTTCAACTACAACTTCTATAGAAGAATTTGGTGAGTCCATAGATTCAATTTTAGATCTATATACCTCAGGGAGTCTATGTCTACCTGCTATAGATGGAACACGAGTGTTGATCGATGGTGTGGCACTACATGTTCTGGTGGGGGTGGTTGGTGATGTTGGTATTGAACTACATCATCTACCTCTACTTATAAATCTACCCCTAGAATCTCATTCTTTATACATGCATCCTAAATTATTTTAATATGATTTTGGGTGTGATTCTAAAGAATGAATGCATCTAGTATGATATACAAATAAAAAATAAAGTCCTATATACACTTCCCCAATAACGACGCCAAAAATGTTGGGTAATTTAATTGTTAGTTAAATTACTTCATTAAATTATCAAACCAAGGTTCATGTACTTGCAAAGTGTATGTGCATTATATATTCTAGGATTTTCATCTTTGATTATGCAAGAAAGTCTAGAGTTTATCAAGTTCAATTCTCATTAAAGAGACACACATGTTCTTTTCGTAAGGCTTGTGAAATTAAAAATGATTTAAAAACAAACTAAAGAGAAAGAAATGGAAATGAAAGCAATTATATTGACAGAATTGAAATATATTTATGGATTTGAAAATGAAAACTAGTTTATGAGAAGAATTGAAATTTAATCTACAAACTATTTTAAGAGCAGAGAATTGAAATTTAATCTATTACATTGAAAATAAAATTAATCTATGAATGAAAATAAAATCTTTATCTAAAACTTGTTCAATTCTATTTTATTGAATCAAAAACTACTTCAATCCAAATCCATAAAAAAGATGAATTCAACTACAAGACTTGATAGATTACCAATGTGTGTGTTGATCAATTGTGATCATTAAACTTGGGCAAATACGAGACTAATCAGATCAACTACGATAAATGAACTAAAGAAAGGAATGTTTTTTATATTTTTGATTTATGACTAAGTGCTCGACTTGTGTAAACAAATCAATGTCAAATAAACTATGTCGTGAAATAAAGCATTGACATAGAGCATCTAATGATATTTTAATAAGAGAAACTATTGATAAAAAAAATTGAATCAACAATTAAATTGACTTACAATTCTTCAGGGGTGCCTCTTGTCGAGTGCAAGAATTAAAGAACTTCAGTCACACACTATTTACCCACACATTTAATAAAAAAAGATCATAGTATTTGTATTAAAAATAGAAGTATTTCTCCCGGATCCGGGTGCCGTCCCAGGCATAAATGGCATTCATGCACATTAATCTTCCCTGGTACTGCCACCTGCTTCGCAGCGTGGAGCCCCAGATCTCGTCTGATGGTGGGAAGAATGTTTTTATGGCCGTAGGCCGGAGCAGGCCGACGCCATTAATGAAGGCCGAAGGCCGAAGCCGCCTGCTGTGGGTTATTTACATGGAGTTCCCCGTTGTTTTTTCCACTTCTTGGGTTCAGGCGTCTGGCGCTCAGTTTGTTCTGCAGATAGGATGCGAAGGTGAGAAGGAGTCCGACTTCAGAGGTGAAATTCGAGCCTGTTCGAGCTTGAATTTGCAACACCTCCATTCTACCTGCGTGCTGCACAGCGGAAATCCTTCGGTGGCCTGGGATAAGTGGTTTATCCATTGTAACATCAGTTACATTTGTTCTGTCTCTCGGTTTCGTGCCTCCTCTGTTTATTCTCTCGAGCCTACGGTTCATCTGAGGCATTCATCTGGGCTTAGTATCTGTTCTTTTGGGTTCTCGGTGACTGTTAGCAACATGAAGCGTCTAGGGAAACGAACTCGTTCGGGTGATTGACCTGGCAGCAGCAAGCGCCCCTCTGCTCGTCCTCCGCCCAACCCTGTGCTCATAACCATCAACCTCTCCTCCTCTCCTGAGGATCCTCCTCCCAGAAATCCTTCTCGCCAACCGATTCCTAACAATGCCTTTCAGTCCACCCATTTTAAATTCCAGAGTAATCTAAATAGGCCTCTGATTTCCGCCCAGATTACCATTATCATGTCTGAAGAAGTTAACCAGGTTGCCCCTATCTCCTGCATTGACCTCAATTCTTCTCACAGTAGTGAGCGCTCCTCTACCAAGAATGCTATGGATGTTAAAAGGGAGACTGAACCGGTTATCCAGGTCAATTTGCCATCCAGAATCCCTCCCCTGGTTGATTGTGATCATTTTGAAATAGAAACTGATGCTGGAACCACCGACAAGGTGCCAGAAGGCAACATGTTGGGTGATAAAGAACTACTCAGTCAGGACGACGCGTGTCTGGAGGCCGAGGAGACACAAGGGGAAGCTGAAAAAAAATGAATAATTGGCAATGTGGTTTGTTCTTTTTGGTTCTTTGGTGGATGCTCTGGGAGCACTGCCTAGGAATTTTGGCCAGGATTCAGCTTGACAGCATCAACTCCAGTTTTGGGTCTCTCCTCGACGTGGCGTCTGTTCGGTTCTGTTTCTATGTCTATCTTCCTGTTCAGTTCTGTTTTTCAGTTTATCTTCTTGTTCATCTCTCTCGGTATGCTTGTAAAGCCAACATAATTGGCTGTATGTCTCTGATTCTCCCCGGTTTCTACAGTAATGGGGCAGTTTTGTAATGTGAAAGGCTTGCGGGCTCCTGCCCTTACAGCCGCCAACTTATGTAAAGATATTTTGATTTCTAGTTAATAGAAATAGATGTTACAGAGAAAAAAAATATATAAGTATTTCAATAATGAATAATTACAAGGCTTAAGGATTTCTCATTGTCTCTCTCCAAGAATATTTATAATCCCCTTTTGGAATAATAGTTTGAAGATATATAAACTGAGAAGCTAGTTCGTTTTTTTATAACTAAGTAACTAAGTTAAAACATGAATCATGCTTCTCATGATTTGCTACAAAAAGAGAAAATCATGAAAAGATTTTGATTTTCCATATAACAACTTTGATTCCACACTTTTCTCATTTAATCCCATGCTCGCTTGAAGATGCCATTATCTACCTTCAAATTATTTGCAAAGCTGGAGTATTATAACTAGAGTTGACTTCTAGTTTGACCATTACATTTCTCGAATCTTGTGAGTTTCTAAATCAATGTAATAGGTGGATGTCCATATTTTCTCCATTTGTCATCTACCTATATGCATTTTTATCCTTAAAACACGCTAGAACCTATATAACCATGGATGTAGCTACAAAATCTTAGGGTTAGTTGCAGAATTAATGCAATTTGGTAGCTATAAAAATGTTTTGGATTAGATTTCATAAAGAAACTAAAGACTATAAACTTCAAATGATTGATACCTTTTTATTGTATCTGAGCATATATGGAGTGACCTTATAGCTTGAAAACGTAACAAAATTATGATAGAAAAGATGGAAATGGAGGAAAGGTAGTGTAAAAAAGAGGGAAATTTAGGACCCCAACACTCCTCTCCGGCTCCCTTCCTAAGAACAACCTGCTTATGCTCCTCCTTAGAAGAATCAATGATATACTAGAATTTTCTTTTATAAGTCCTTTTTCCACATCCTTCATTGACAAAACAAAGAGGTAAATTCTCAAGCCAATCTAGCCTACGATTTGGAATAAGGCAAACATGAGGTCAATGGTGCCATAAGCTGGAGGGTAATTCTATGAAACCCTTATATAAAGTCTATATCATCTCCCTGCTAGATAGAATTGAAGAAGTAAATTTAGCTTGGAACCATGTGGATATGTCTCAAAACATAAAGAAGGATTCAACTTCCCTCAATAAGAATTCAAAATTGGGAAATACAGAGCACATTCCAAAGATTAACTGGTGGCATTCTTGGTATGACATTTTTCAAATAGTGGCAGGCTCCATGAATATATGCCTTGATGAAATTTATGTTCAACATGCATCAAAAATTGGAATAGGGATCTTTCGTTCTTTATCATTCATCTATGTACCTCGTAAGATAGGATATTTTTGGAATAATCATACAATCTTAGATATGGCACCATATCCTGCTACATGGGTGAATTTGGAGTTCAATATGGCGTTCACAGAGGTTGAACTCAATTTCATGACACATGAACGAGATAATTTTAGCATAAATCAGAGCGTAAGGGGGTAGCCTAGCCAAAATTATGCGAGGAAGGAAGGTGCCGAGCTCCATTTGTAGTCCCTCAATAGTCGTTCTCTTCTCAATGATAGGTGGGGCATTTAATGGCATTTCTTGTCCTTTGTTTTCCTCCCATTTCCTGGTAACTGTGAGCCCATGTTGCACGAGAACGTGCCTGTGTTGCTACAATTCGTTTTGAATCTAAGAATAAACTCAGGGTTGTGGAAATTAACACTTTTACGATAGCCAATTAAGTTTAATTTCACTCTCGATAGCCTTGGGTGCATAGATGATTCACTACAGGGAAGCATAAGATGCATTGAAAAGCTTTTGGATCACACTTTTAACCTTCAGAATTGGTCTCTCTTTGCAGAGGTATCCTGGTCAACTTTTAATATTGCTCTGTGTCTTACATCAAAGTGCTAGCAAATGAAGCTCCTCCTTCCTTTTTATTTCCCTCTCCCAGGATGCTTCCAGACTCCTCCGTAGGCTTGGCTTCATTCCCACATGTTGTAGTAAAAACTCAACCCCCCCATTATTCACTTAATTCTCATTATGGGGACCCTTTGATTGAATGGTTGGTTATATTACTATTTGATTTTGAGTATTTGGATGGCTTCAATGAGTTCAATATGTTCCTATATTCCTATCATAATTCGTTTGATCTCATTTGGACATTTGGTTTGAAAATAACGCCTAATTGAAGATTGGATGTTTTTTTTACTGCTTTGGCCTTATATAATGTATTTTACCTTTTATTTTATAAATTTGTCCCTTTGTAAATAATTATATTTTTGGAAATGTTTATATTTGCAAACAATGTTTTTTCTTATTTTTATTTTATATGATGCATTTCATAGCCCCCGAGACCAAGAATCATACCTAGGATTTAAGCATAAATCATAAAACAAGTGGCATATAATCTATAATCTATATATCTATAAATATATATTATATATATATATATATATATATAGTATCAGAGCTATATTAAAAATATTCAAAGTCTGAACTCATATTTATATGGCTTATGGCATATATTCAAAGTTAATATAGCTAATGGGAGAACCCACCTGCCACATCATTACTCCCGTTCCCATCAGGGTTAGCACTTTTCGGAGATTTTCAACTGACCAAGCTTTTAAAAAACTCCGATATAACACTCCATCCAATTGTCGATATTCCAATATTCCAATCCTGCCGATATTCCGATAGAGATATAACCTCCCGCTCCGATCTCCGATAATCTCTCCATCACCAATATCCCAATGTGGTTCCCCCTCCGACTTCTGATATTTGTCAGGCTCCAATATGTTGGACCCGATATGCATATTAATGATGGTCTAATCGGAATATGACATCCGCTTGTATATGAGAAACTTTAAATGGTTACATTGGTGAAACACCCGATAATCCATTCACCTCTGATATTTGGACCCGATACAGTTTAAAAATAATAATTTAAATGTCAAATTGCATCTGCTCCATATCAGAGCCTCCCAATATCGACGTTTTTTGTTTGCGTACATTATAAAAAGTTTTGATGGGCTTACCTTCGATACCACTCATCTCTTTCCATGTGTATCCTCCTCCGACCACTGTTATAACCACTAAATTTAAAAAATCCACTTAGTTATAAAGTTGGGCATATAAATGATGGTTTAAGGATTGGTATTGCGTTCGCTCTGTAACACCCATATATCATAAGGTTTGTTGTGTGACTATGGTTAACCTCCGATATACATTTCTTTTATGCCTATCAATGCTTACCATTTGTAACCTCCAGTGGGCCACTGTCTTATTGATAGAAAAGTCATGATATATATTGATTTAAGGTTTAATGAGAGTTCGTTCAAAGTTTGTTTTACTCTATTTTTAGTATATAATGACTAATTTTGATTTCAGTTTTGATAGAGCGCTTCTGATATGTGGCTGAAAATGAAAACGATCTAATGAAATTCCTCCAGGTAGCAAATGAATCCTTTATTAGCAGAAATATGTTGAAAACCACCGAGTTAATTTTGGCACTACGCAGACTAAATTGGGGAATTCATTCTCAACTGTCCCATCAGCGTTTTTCCAAATCCCAATCAAAGCAATCCTTCCGTTTAATTTTATTTTTAATAATTCTGTTGTTGAGAGATTCGGGGAAATGGTTATTATTTCTAAATCATGTATAAAAACCCATCGTTAGGCTGAGTTAGGGAGGATTCGAATCCAGGAGAAGAGGCAAAATAATTAGGAGCTTCTAGTCTATTTGTAGAGGAGTTTGACCACTTATTTTCACTATTTTAGTGGGATTGAAGTCTTATTTGCAGACAATGAGGGATTTGCACTACCGTAATCTTTTGAGGTTCTGTAAGTTGATTCATATTCATAATAAAGTTTATTTCTGTAATTGCTGTATGGCACTATTGTTCGCATCGATGACTGAAATAAATGTTTTCAGTTTTCAATTACATTTATGTTGTATGAGTTATTTGTTGGCTTTAGCACTATTGTTAAATGTTAATTGTTAGCCCATTTAAAATTCTGATCAAGCTACTTTGCAGAATTAATCAGAAATGCATCTTGAAAATTGGAAATTGCATAAGAACAAACATTTATTTCTTTAGGCTGGCTAGCTATCTAATAGTTTAGAGTTGTAGTTGTTTTTCTTTTCTACATGGAATTTTATTTGAACTATTTCAATACTATGCCATGAATTTCTCATTCTTATACATATTTTTATTAGGAGTTGGAGCTATTTACAGTTAAGTGTCTAGTAACTATTTCTTAGGCGTTTATCTATTTGTATTTGTTTTAACAAGGATTATATCTCATGAACTATTTCCTTGGTCCATTTCCTTCAATCCAATTCCAATTTCCACATGCTTTTTTCCTCGTCATTTTAGCTTGCTGTCAATTGAGAGAAAGAATAATCTTTCCTTCAAACAAGATAGGATAAGTGCATCATAGGTTAAGTTTTGCATTTTAATTCTCGTTTCTACATCTTAGAAGTCCTCTTCCCAAAGAGGAAAAATTTAGTTGTGGCTTTGCTGAGCCCCAAATCAACTTAAGGATCACTTTCTTGTCTGATCAACAAGAGGAATGATATGACACCTTTTCTCTATTGGTAGGTGAAAGTCATATTTTAACCCAGTGGCAATATAGAGAAGGTAACTGGACCTAGTTTAACCATTCAGAACCACCATTTCAACGGAAAAGGAGCTTCTCTAAGTTCCCGACTGGGGTTCTCCCTTGTAATGTTGTAGGAAAAGTTTTTCGAGCCTTCAACATTTTTGACGCTAGAAGGAGGGCCAGTGAATTGTTTTCTTTGAATATTTTTTCTGTTTAATATGGCCTTATGTAAAAGACTTCCTTGGAGTTTATTTATTGGAACTCATCAAAATACCACTCCAGTAAAAGCAATCAAGATCATGTCTTAGGTAAAATACAATGGTAAGACATTTGCTTTTAATCGTCTCCTTCAATTTATCTTAGGTTGCAATAATTTCAATGTTGACGAAGATATTATTTGCAGAATCTTTACTCTAACTTTGACAAGAAAATCCAAAGACAGGTACTTGTCAGTTCCAGTTGCCTCTGTACGTAGTTGGGATGAAATTTCAAAGATTTTCCTTCACACAATTCACGAATATGGCTATGAAAAGGTGTGTGATCAGTTAGAAGAATTGCGTAGGATGGAAGGTGAGACTCTGGATATGGTTTATGTTAGATTTAAATTAATTTTAATGCAGTTTCGTGTTGGGAATCACGATTTCCATTAGACCAAAACCCACAGATGTTATTCAACGATTGCATTGCCAGAGATAAAGATCCATGAGAGGCGGTTAGTCCATGCCACAAAACACACGGGCAGTGTTGGTTTATCCATTGTCCAACAATCTTCCCCCAACACGAGCTGGGTGTGTATCAAACTCGTGACCTATGCTCTGATACCACTTATTGGGAATCACAATTGCTGATAGACCAAAACCTGCAGGTGTTAGCCAACGATCACATCATTAGAGATAAAGATCCATGAGAGGCGGTTAGTCCATGTCATGAAACACACGAGGAGTGTTGGTTTATTCATTGTCCAACATTTTGGTCCAAAGATTTGCCTCCTCAATTCCAATTGATTGGATAGTTTAGGAATTTAGTGTCTCTGTCCTATGATAACTACCAAGAACCAGAGAGTATAGCCTTTGTTGATAGTGATACACTTGCTCAATATGACAATTTCGATTCTTCGCAAATTGAAATTACAAATGATAATGCCATAAATGCTCCAAATTTACATAATGTTGATCAAGTAGAATTTCAACAAAATGCACAATCTATTAGCAACAATCAAGAACAACTAAATCAACAACATTTAAATAAACCAGAGAATGTCGACAACACATAATCTACTACTGAAATTAATTCGCAATCTGCTGATAATAAATTGCAAATGATGGAGAAGCTCAACAACAATTTACAAATCAATCAAATACATGAAGAATTTGAATTGTCTATTTTGGAAAATCAGAAATCATCTATGCATAGAGAAACCTTCAGGTACATATCTTCAACTTCCTATTTTTCTCTCTACCTTGATATCTTTAACAATATCAGTTTAATTCATAATCAATAGTTCCTTTGAATACAATTTTAATATTAGAAAACAAAGGAACTAATTTTAATAACGAATTATTATTTTTTGATATTGGTAGAGAAAATTTAATCGATAATTCAATCAATAATCTTAAATATTCTCTTAATTTGGTATTAAATCACTTGCCTGGTTCTGATTTATTTAATTTAGAGGAAAAGAACACTTATGAAGTTACTTATGATGATGACTTGGAAAATGAAAATGATGAACCTCTTTTCTCTTCAGAAATGATTTTGTCTGATTCATTAGGCGAATCTATTTTGGAAGATAAGGAGAATTTAAGTCAAGGATTTATTTCGGTTCATTCTAATTTTCAAATATTCAATCATCCTATTAATTTTGGTATTCAAGAACCTATCCCAATTTTTGATTCCTATGATGGTGAAATTCTCTTTTTGGATCATAAGCTTGAAATCTTCCCATTCCCACAAAAGAAAGCAAACAATGAGTTTAATTTTATAATTTCTATTGATGCTCGTGGGAAACAAATCTTTGCAAATGAATCCCAACCATGTTGGACCATTATTTGTAACATTAATGTAAATTTGAATCCGCTCCATTTTCAATTCCCTCAGTTTGAATTTATTTTTCTTTTGAATCTCATTTTTGAATTTCTGAGCACATTGTACTGGTATTTTGAACATTCAAACTCTAGACACTCATTAGGTTCATTAATAAGCATATATGAGAATCAATTCAAGAGTTCCAGGCAAGGAAATCGACTAATTTTTATTTTGAAATTTTATGTTCATGCTTGACCAATTTATTTATGATTTTCAAGTAAGTTCATCATAAATTCTGGCACCTGAGAGTGCACCATTTCATTCTGACCAGCAATGGGACACTTCTATAAACCTTTTAAATGTTCATATATTCTCTATTGATCCATTTGAAAACAATCTGGAAGTTCCAGTTCTCAGGAATATTTCTGACTTTGCTAGTGTTCGACAGGCTTCAATAATTAAAAATGTATCATTCAAGTCTGGCATGATGTTTCCTCTTCCTTCAAACTTCTTCCAATCATTCACTAAAATTGAGGCTATTTTTTATGATTCTGTAAACATTTGGTTGGAAGAGTTTCAAGGTAAGAATTTGTAAATAAATATATTTTGCTAAATTTGTTAATTGTCCATAATAGGCTAAACTTTTCTTTTCATAATTTAGTTTCAGTTTTACTCCTGTTATTTGACCTGTACATATATGCAGGAATTAAAATAAGAGAATGGTTACATTGGAAGTATGACTAAACTTAGTCATGTTTCCTTTTCATTCAGTTAGATTTAGGGATAGATTAATTTATATTAGATTCTTTTTTTTGTCTTCATTTCATTATTACAGATTTTTAATAAGCAAGTAATGAATTCGAGATTTTGGCATCCCCTTTCATTTGCTGGCAAAGTGGCTTAGAACATATCAGAAGCTCTTATGTAGTCAGATCATAAACACTTGTGAATCACTTGATTGTATTGGTTTTGCAAAACTTCGTCACATTGATAAAACAATGTTTTTAATCATACATGAAGAAATTAGAAGGAATCACTATGGCTTGGAAATCTTTGATTCACGAGTATTTTTGAAAATCTCATAATCACCACTCTTGTCCTTCAATGTAAATTTGAGGTGAATACAACCTGAAAGTTCATTACTTAGCATTTTAGATTAAATAGGTAGATGATATTGAACATATGCGATTTTTAAGAAATACATGGGAGAACTTGAATATTCATGAGGTAAACCTACAGTCAATAGTCTTCCAGGTATGTATTATCAAGTTCATCTTCATCTTTTGTTTGATTTTCTCTTTTTCATAATTGATTTTTTATTTCTGTTTTGTTTCTTTTTGCAGGTCTACATTGGCTTGATTTTGGAGACTTGTAATAAGCAAGCGAGCAACCTTTTCTAAATCTGCAACATGTTGAGGGAAATATTTGTTGTTTTGTCAGAATTTGAGGATTCTTTAATTTTTCTTCTATTCATTAAATCCCTTATATGCCTTTAATACAATATCAAAAGATTCATATCGGATCATTAAAATATCGTAACTCTCCTCATAAGAAAGTTCAGATAAAATCATTCTCCAATCAAATATTTCCGATAATTAATATAATTATTAAAAGATGAAGTTGAGTTGGGTGCTTTCTTTTGAATTAAATATTTTAAAAGGCCCGAACCCACAGGATTTCTATGTAGGATTATCAGAGCTTTTCATATAAGCATCACTCAAAATATCCCGATATCAAGTCTCCTATACAAGACCTCCAATATCCCTTCTCGCTTATATTTTCAGTCGTTACATTTTAATAATAAAAGCCTATCGGAAGGTAAGAATATCACATGTTTCAAAGATACAAAAATAAGATTTCTCTAATATTTTCCTTTCAATACACATGTGTGTAGAACCACGTGAATTTAAATTTAGCAATATTGAGTCAATAATCATAGTCTTCCTCTCATCAATGCAACTAAAATGAAATGCTTACACTCTTTATTTCTCATATTTGCTACAAACGGAGGAAAATTCACACAAAACGTTTGCAGTGAATGTTCTTATCCACGATTTTGTCTATGTTTTTTCCAATTCTTACAAATGCCAAGTTGAGTTAAACCATTGCATCACACTCTTTCATATTGTTTTCCCTTTAGTCACATTCCTTTCTCCCAAAGGGACCCAGAGCCTCTAAATTAGTGAATTTTGGAATCTTGATCCTCTACTTTTCATTTTTCTAAGATCTTTCCTCAAAATTGCAAATTTTTTGGCTTATTGGAATCTTGGGTTTGTATTATATCATAAGCATTTAAAATGAATTTTGAGATTTACCTCTCTGAGATCCACATTTCCTTTTCCTTCACTATCACGTCCATTACACTTAGCAAAGGAAATGGTCTCTATTTCACTGTCTTCAATGGAATCTTGTGGTCTAAGAGTTTTGTAAGTTTATTTTGGCTTCATAAAAGGTTTTCGAGATCTTTGACTCCCAATTTAGTCTCATATTTATTAAATATTGGACTCCTTCCCTTGAAAGCTTATTTTACAGGTAAATATAAGTGCTCTTGCAATCATTTTTACAAAACTTCAAATTATCTCATTATCAAAATGAAAGTCATCAGAACTACTTTATAATTCTTACAAACCTCTTACCTCCGATGCGTAAATGTTTGTTATACTAGAAATGCAATGTCCCCACATTATACATTTAACAAGCATTCGTTATCGGGCATGATCAATTCGTAAGTTTTATTTGTAAAAGTTACAATTTTTGTTTTATTCCAAGATCTTGCTTCCCTTTAATATTCTAAATACTAGTACTTCTTTTATTAGAGGTGAAATTTAATTAAACTTCTGAAAATAAATGTTGCTGAAAGCATTATGAAGCAAAGTCTTTATTTATCAAAGTTTTTCTCATTAAGTTTTTTGGAAAACTTGAGCTCTTACCTTTCACTTTGATTCTCTCAGAAACTCATAAGTTCAGAATATTAGGTTAAGAATCTTCGTAGGTCTCTAATCAATTCATTCTGATCTTTCACTCTGCTCACATGAAGTCTTTCTTAATTATCTTTATATATATATGATTGCCTTCATGTCATCATGGTGGTTAAAAGATTAGATATATTTTAATCATAATTTCAACAAATCCAAGTATTCATTCATCGGGATGACTTTGCGACTATAGGGATATACATTCTTCGTGGTATATGCACATGGGTCCCTCTTACTCTTTTTGGCAATCTGCCTGGATAATGAGAAATGTCATCACCTATGGTTCGTTTACGTTTTTTCCTCTGACTCATTACTAGATGTGCATTTTATTATCTCAATCATGTTTTAGTGAGCATGTTTATTTGCTTTTCAAGGCACTCTTGAGCAATTGCTATGGATATGCAACAATTGATAAAGAATTTGGAATGGGAAAATATAACCAATCATGGTTAAATCATGTTTGAATTCTGTTTCATTTGAATTTTTTGATATATCGCTCCATACTTATCATATAAAGATTCAAGTCCTCTTCATATACATAATTGTTACATTATTTAGGATTTTGAATCAATTTCAGTATTTTGGGGCTTATATAAATTTATGATGGAAAAAGCAAAGAGAACAATCATCACTGCAATTCATAAAGAATCATATCTTCATTCTCATTTCTAATGTGTTTGGGTTACTTCTGATTGCGTGAACATGTAACTTTGTTTTCTTTTAGTTGACTACTTTTTTTAGTTTAGATTTAATAAATGATGATTTTGGGTCGATAAGGTTTCAAAAAATTCAACTTCTTCATGCTTTTAGTTATAATAAAAAAAAGAAGTTATCTTTTGTTGGAGAAAATGATATCTCCCAGGTAAGATTAAATGAAATTATCCAATAGTAAGCTTCATATACCCACTTTCATTCATTTTCGTTTCTTTAATTTTGGTTTTAGTTTTGTTTTTAGTTTTTGTTGATATACAATTCTATTTTGCAGGACTTCATGATCCTTTTTCATATCCCCGATGACTCAGATTTGGAGCTCATTCTCTTTGTTGTTTGCCTCTGGATTTTGGAATAACAGTTACAATGTTTATCAAATCAACTAAATCTGTTTCTTAAGCATTCATTTTATTAGAAAATGGTTGAGATACTTTTATGTAGTTTTTGCTTTGAAACAAGAAAATTTGCAACAGGCAAAGACTTCTCATTAGCTTATTATCTCTTATCACTGCTATTCACCCTTTAATTTTAGAAACCTAATCGCTTATAACTCCCCAGGATAAATTTTACTATATTATCAAAAAAGGATAAAAATTCACATGATTATCTTCTATTACTTATTTTGTTGAGATATTTATATAAACAGGTTTGTTGGGGTTTATATTTTAAATTAGAGATTTTTATTTTAACTTTCACTTTCTTCATTTTTACATTTTTAGAGTTTGTTGAATTCTTTTTATACTTCATTTTTGGAGTTCTTTTCCTTTTGCTTTCATTTTTGGTTTGATTTTGGTAACTCCACCATGATTCATGTGGAAGGCCTTTTCCTCACCTAACAATGGTTGGCATATATAGGAAATCTTTAATTTATCTATTTCAATGAATTTCATTTATCATTAAAGGTATATCTTTATGGAACCATAAAGCCCTCTTGCTTTAAATAGTTTTTCATGGAGGAACACACATCCTTTCTAAGTGATAGGGTTTATCTTTTCAAGGAAAAGAAATGATTTGTGTTGAACTCAATGGATCCCTCCCATCCCTCCACTTTATAAAACCTCTGATTGATAGTCACAGGAAAAGAATTTGGAGTCAACATTATGAAAGTATTGTATCCATCAACATAAGTCTCTACTACCATCCCACCTCTTTCACTAAGAATCATCATAAACTAAAGCTTTCAAATGCATGGGAAATACAAATAAACTCGTTGAGGCTATGAACGCTCGCTGGTAGCGGGGCTAGGCTTGTATGGCATAAAAGACAACTTCGCTGGGGTACTGTTCAGGCTCGCTGGCAGCAAAGCGATATCAAAGACCATTCATAAAAATGGATATATGCTTTATAAAAAAACTCCTATCTCTACCTTCTTCTATTTCTCATAAGAGGTAATTTTAAAATAATTTTTTCCCAAAATTTGGATCCATGATTTTTACTCAAATCTGCTTTTGAGTACTTATATTTTCAAACTCATATTGCTTAATATATTTATGTGGGACCCATGGAAATGCTTTACTATTAGACAGTTTTGTGAGCTCCATTATTTTTAACCTTTAGGTAAATTAAAGTTCATTATCTTTAACCAAAGATAATTGTTCCTTCCTAGTGTGTCACCATTATTGTGGTAAAAACACAACCCCCCATTATTCACTTAATTCTCATTATGGAGACCCTTTGATTGAATGATTGGTTATATTACTATTTTATTTTGAGTATTTGGATGCTTCAATGAGTTCAATCTGTTCCTATCTTCCTATCATAACTCATTTGATCTCATTGGGACATTTGGTTTGCAAAGAACGCCTAATTAAATATTTGATGTTTTTTTACTGCTTTGGCCTTATATAATGTTTTTAACCTTTTATTTTATAAATTTG
>APFE030626122.1:245139-274054 GCA_000404065.3 Pinus taeda
TATATATATATAGTATCAGAGCTATATTAGAAATATTAAAAGTTTGAAATCATATTTATATAGATTATGGCATATATTCAAAGTTAATATAGCCAACGGGAGAACCCACCTACCACATCATTACTCCCGATTCCATCAAGGTCAACACTTATCATGTTAGAAAATTATATATTACAGAGCAATGGAACACATAGAATATTGCATAAATATAAACACAAAAAACACATAAAACCAGAGAGACACAGATATACGTGGTTTACCCAGTTTGGGCTACGTCCACCCCGATGATCCGGATTTAAACAAGAACGCGATAGATTACAGAAATAACCATAAATACAGAGATGCGATAACCATAAATAAAGAGATGCAGTGGAAATAACACTTCATTTCATTAATGGAAAATACCAAAATATGCTTACAACCAGATTTGGAAATAAACCAGCTAGGACGATGGTAGCTTATCTCTGAGAAGAGATGTGCGGCTACATGTCTCTGAACTGTTCCGAACTTGTGTTACAATGAGGCTCGAAGGCCTATTTATTATTGAGAAACAATGGAAAACCCTTCACATTCCAAAACCGACCCTTAGAAGATGAAACGCCACATTGTGGGCCCCGTTTGGGTAAATTGGTACATCAATTTCCCGGGGTCGTAACTTTGGCATACGATCTCCGTTTGACGCGCATGATAGCTCGTTAGAAAGATCTATCCGAGAACTACCACTTTGGGAAGGGCAACATCGGTCCATGAACCCATGGTGCCCCCAGATTTCCCAAAAAACGTCGTTTAGGGCCTCAAAACGGCTCCGGAAGTTCAGGACCCGAAAAACTGCTAAAAATAGTAAGTTGTGCTACAATTAAGGAAACTGAAAATGCTGAAAGAGACAATGATGGGGGTCCAGATGGACTTGGCAGGTGGCCACCAATATCCACCTGGATCACCCGAACAGCCAGTCCTTCCTTTCTATTATCCAGCAAAATGAAGAGACACAACCTACAGCAGATCAGCTGTAATATCCTCTGTTTTTTCTCACAGTCTCACCTCTCCATTTCTCGCTCAGAGAATACACATCTATTACACAGCCATAATACAATGCCCTCATACAAAGAGAGGGGTTGCCTTCTCGGGCAAAAAAACCCTAAACTAAACATAAGTTCTACCGTAATATCATCCACCTAATGAATGGCCCAGATTGACTAGAAATTACTATACTTTTACAAGGCAATTTTACCTCTATTTTTAGCTTCGGTGGCGCAACCCTTGAAACCCCCGCCGGGGGACCGCTAGCCCTCGGACCCCCCAGCTGGACAAGTCCCCCCCGCACCCCCCTGCATGGAAGGGTGTACAAACTTCCTGGGGTATACATCCGACTGAAACAAAGACCTCTAAATAATCATGCTCCACACCCAACATATCATAGATTTTCAACTGAGCAAGATTTAAAAAAACTCCAATATATCACTGATATTCTGATATGCCAATCCCACCGATATTCTGATAGTGATATAATCTCCCACTCCAAACTCCGATAATCTCTTCGTCACTGATATCACAATGCGTCTTCCCCTCTGACTTCCGATATCTTCCAGGCTCCGATATCTCAGACCCAATATCCATATTAAAGATGGTTTAATTGAAATATTGCATCCGCCTATATATCAAAACTTTTAAATGGTAACATTCATAAAACCCCTGATAAATTACCATTCACCTTCGGTATTTGGACCTGATACAGTAAAAAAAAAATTAAATGTGAAATCGCATCCGCTCCATATCGAAGCCTCCCAATATCAGTGTTTTTTGTTTGCGCACATTATGAAAAGTTCCGATGGGCTTACCTCTGATACCACTCAACTCTTGCCATGTGTATCATCCTCCGATCACTGTTATAGCCATTAAATTTAAAAAATCCACCTAGTTATAAAGTTGGGCATATAAATGTTGGTTTAAGGATTGGTATCACGCCAGCTCCGTATAACCCATATATCGTAAGATTTGCTGTGTGACTATGTTTAAACCCCCGATATGCATTTCTCCGATGTTTGTCAATGCTTACTATTTTTCACCCAGGGGGCCACTATCTTATTAATAGAAAAATCGTGATATATATTGATTTCAGGCTTAATGAGAGTTTGTTCAATGTTTGTTTTACTCTTTTTAGTATATAATGGCTAATTTTGATTTCGGTTTTGATAGAGGGCTTTTGATATATGGCTAAAAATGAAAACAATCTAATGAAATTCCTCCAGGTAGAAAATGAGTCATTTATTAGCAGAAATATGTTGAAAACCACAGAGTTCATTTTAGCACTACGCGGACTAAATTGGGGAATTCGTTCTTAATTGTCCCATCGACGTTTTTCCACATCCCAATCAAAGAAATCCTTCTGTTTAATTGTATTTTTAATAAATCTGCTATTGAGAGATTTGGTGAAATGGTTATTATTTCTAAATCATGTATAAAAACCCATTGCTGGGCTGATTTAGGGAGGTTTTGAATCCATGAGATGAGGTAGAATAATTTAGGAGCTTTCAATCTGTTTGTAGAGGATTTTCAATGCTCATTTGCACTATTGTATTGGGATTGAAGTCTTATGTGAAGATAGAGATCGAGTTGCTGATAGCGAGGGATTTTCACTACTGCAATATTTTGAGGTTCTGTAACTTGATTCACATTCATATTAAATTTTATTTATGTAATTGTTGTATGGAACTGTTGTTTGCATCGATGAATGAAACGAATGTTTTCATTTTTCAATTACATTTTTGTTGTATGAGTTATTTTTTGGCTTTAGCACTATTGTTAAAGTTAATTGTTAGCCCATTTAAAAATTTGATCAAGTTACCTTGTAGAATTAATTATAAATGCATCTTGAAAATTGGAAATTGTATATGAACAAACATTTATTTCTTTAGGTTGGCAAGCTATCTAACCATTTAAATTTATAGATGTTTTACTTTTCTACATGGGATTTTATTTGAACTACTTTAGTACTATGACATGAATTTCTCATTCTTATACATATTTTTATTAGGCGTTGGAGCTATTTACAGTTAAGTGTCTGGTAACTATTTATTAGGCATTTAGTTGTTTGTATTTATTTTAATAAGGATTAAATATCATGAACTATTTCCTTGGTCTATTTCCTTCATTCAAATTCCAAGTCCTACATGCTTCTTTTCACACCATTTTAGATTGTTCTCCATTGAGAGCAAGACTATTCTTTCCTTCAAACATGATAGGATAAGTGCATCAGAAGTTAAGTTTTTTTATTTTAATTCTTGTTTCTACATCTTAGAAGTCCTCTTCCCAAAGAGGAAAACTTTAGTTGTGGCTTGTTGAGCCCCAAATCATCTTAAGGATCACTTTCTTGCTTGATTAGTAGGATGACTAATCTGATTTCTCTTCTCTATGGGTAGGTGAAACTCATAGTTTAAGCCAGTGGGTATAGAGAGAAGGTAACTGGAACTAGTTTAACCAGTTAGAACCACCATTTCAACGGAAAAGGAGCTTCTCTAAGTTCCCGACTGGGTGATATCCCTTATAATGTTGTAGGTAGAGATATTTGAGCCTTCAACACCACAGTGGAAAGACATGCAACTACCCCCCTCAACAAAAAACACGTTGGTCCATTTTATTATGACCTCTATCCTCATCCTCTAGTGGATAGTCAAGAGGATATATATGAGCTTCGCCATCACATAACTCACCTCACAAACATAATTATTACATTGACCAAGGATCTTTAGAGTTAATAGAGTAGGTAAACCACACTAGAAGAGGAGGTGGATTGGCTACATCACACCGAATTAGACTTGCAAATTGATACCCAAAGCTAATAAATCAGAATCAATTTGATGGAAGAAGAAGTGTAGGTACTTCATAGACAACAAATAGACCTTCGAGCCCAGCATAATCATGAGGATAATAGAAGCACGACCAATAACGCCCCCAAAGAACCCTCGTAAGAAATATCTCTTGACCTCCCAACATAAGTTATAATGGCCCCTAGTAAATGCATTTTGCTATGAGGACAATACTGCAGAGTCTATAGTAGTAAAAAAAATGTTTTTTATCTAGCTACAATAGAAGCGAATGTATGGATGCAAACCTTGAATTTCCTATCTCTACTTGTCTTGAAGATTTTGTTCTTATGGATTGATTATAAATCTCCTCTTTTTCTAGTTGCGATGGGGAACAAACTTAATGAAAAGTCCTTATCATTTTTGTCAAAAGAAAATTATGTCACTTTGATCATTTAAAAAAGACTCCTATTTAACAAAGTTTGGTAACACTAAAGTATTGATACGTGTATTTGATAATATAGTAGTAAAAAAAATGTTTTTTCTCTAGCTACAATAGAAGCAAATGTATGGATGCAAACCTTGAATTTCCTATCTCTACTTGTATTGAATGTTTTTTTTTCTTCTTATGGATTGATTATAAATCTCCCCTTTTTCTAGTTGCGATGGGGAACAAACTTAATGAAAAATCCTTATCATTTTTTTCAAAAGAAAATTATGTCACTTTGATCATTTAAAAAGACTCCTATTTAACAAAGTTTGGTAACACTAAAGTATTGATATGTATATTTGACAATAAAAATATATTTATTCCCAGAATTTAGAATGACGTACACCTTTGTTATGTCTTCATGCATTGTGGATTTTAGTAGTTGATTGAAATAATAATAACTTTGATGTATACATGTGACTATCAGGTGTAACCTATAAAAATGATAAATCTAATGAAGGCCTCTGTTATGCACTAGTTAAGTATTGATTGGCCCATATTATTTTTCCATTATAATTCTTTTGACACAAATTTAATGCTAAAAGATTGCCATTAAGTTGTTTGATGCACTTTTCTTCACATGTCAACAATTTCTTCCATTGTGTGAAATATAGGCTTTGGACAATAAGTTTTTTAATAGTTTCAATTAATGATAGCTTCCAACATCTTTTGTCTTCAATATTAATGGAAAATGGCTAAACATTTGGTCAACATGTTCATTTGCATGCCCAACAATAAGGAAACTAACCATTTATATTTTGGAAAATTTATAGCTTAGTAGGCATGTCTAGACATTCAAACACAACCTAATTTTTGTTTTTCATGGTTGGTGTTGTCCAATTATAGCTATAAAACTTGATGAAGATAATTGGACTAGTGAGTAAGCACTTGATGAATTATGACAATGCTAATATTTGCGTCATTGTGAATATTTAGGGATGTGATGAAGACCCTTGGATACATTTGACCCTTAAAAACCATATAATCAATTGAGTGAAATTGAATAAAATTTTCCTCCTTTAAGCTATTTTGGTGTATGGATAACATGTGGAAAAGGTGTCTTTTTCTCATCCATGCCATTGAGTATCAAACCCATATAGTTACATGGAGCATCATAATACTTCTTTTTATGTTTGTACAACTTTCACTTTTCATTTGATTATTCACTGCAATGTGCTTAAGTGCCTTAATAATGAATATGCAAATACCATAAAATTAAAATATTGATAATGAGTTTTTGTAATTGATATCTATCCAATTATAACAATTTTTTTATAGACATACATATTTATACACCTTTTGATGTATCCTTTATTTCCTTAGGAGAAGCAAATGTACTACATATCCCCATCCTTGACTTTCTAGGAATACATACATTGTTGAATTTTTTTCCATTATTTTTTGAAATATGCATATGCAATAAAATTATCATTTTTTGAAATTTTTAACCCAAACCTATGGGTTTGACTTAAATTTTGAAAGTGTAAATGTAAATATATGATATGGCTTTCTACTAGGGTTTCATTATGAAACCTTCACAACTCTAGTGCCATCACATTGCTATGGCACACTCTTCAAGAAGAGGTGTAAACCCCTCCTATCATAATGTAACCTTAGGGGACAATTGTCAATCTAGTTCCACTGGTAATTGCTTCAATACATCTCCTCATTCGCCATTAGAGTTATCCAACCAATCTACCACCATCAATTCCTTTTTAAGAGAAAAATTTCCTCTAGGAACCTACTAGAAAAGTAGGAACCTAGGTCACTTAGGGGAGAACCTTTAGTCCAAAAATAGGTATGAATCTCTTGAATATGACACCAAAATGCTAGATATCCCATTAGAACAAGGGGATAACCCGATGCCTTTTTTAGATTGAGGCACTAGCAACGTAAAACCTAGAAGAATCCAAGGAGAAACCAACTCAAGGAGCCATGGAAATGTTGATGGAAATTGCAACTGATACTCATTATACACCTGAAGACATGGATATTGATGAAATAACCTTGTCAAATATGATGGAAAAGTTAAAAGGGAAGGACCCCTAGACTATTTTGGATCAAAAAGTTTAGCACCTTCATCAAACTTACATAAAGTACAAGGAATCACAAGGGAAATACTTCTCAAGGCTCATGCCCACCCAATCTAAGTGTCTAGACTCATTCCTTTAAGGAATCACCTATGTAGCATAAAGAGGATAAAATGTGTGGACGATGCTATAAAATTCATTTAGATAAATTGTGTAACACTTTATTATCAACCCGAAGTTCATAAAATTGTGAAATGTAAACAATATATATGCAAAATTAGATTGTTTGTAGTAAGATTTATCTATAATACCCGATGCTTATCTTACTTTATGAAATCAATTGCATAAAATGAAACACACCACACTTCATTAATCAAAAGAAATTTCAATGCAGAAAGGAATGAATATTACAAACCTAGACCACTAGAGCTTACAATGGAAAAATATCATGTTGTAAGGTGAAGTATGTCTTTCAATGGTGAAAATGGAAGGCCTGCATAATGATCCTTCGTTCACTGACATATGTTACTGGTTGGATAAGAAATCATAGCACATTTTTTCAAAGTAAAATAAGGTACACAACTCACTTAAATTAACTTTGATCGAGTATTCACTACTGTCTCATAGTTAGAAAATCAGGTTAGAGTGTCTTTGGCCTACTTCGTCAGGTGGATCAATGACTTGCAACAATACTCCAATGACTCCTCATTCTTTACTCTCATCATCACGGTGAAATGTAATGGTTAAAAGGAAATGAAACCTTTAAAATAAAAAACCCGATTCAAGTTTAAATTGATTGATTATGCATGCATTAAGGTTTTTTCTTGTAGAAAGACTTCTTGAACCTTTTACCTAATTCTTCAATACTAAACTTGTCTCTTAAAAGTAATAACTATTCTATGGAAAGGAAACTTAATTTGTTCATGGACATTACAACATTTAAATAATGATAAATAAGTAATAAGGATGTACCTTAGATAAATAGTTTATGAACAAAGGAAATAAAATTAGTGTATAAATAGAGTGATTTATGACAAATAAGAAAAAAGGCTAAATAAAAATAAAGAAAAGTATTTACCAAGAAATAATGTACAAAAAACGAGATTGCATGAAATAAATAAGAGAATATAAAATGAAATAAAATGCTATCATGATCTATTTGCAGTGAGTTCAATTGTCCCCAAGAACAAAGTAGTAAACTATTCTATAACGTCATAAACAAAATCAAATCATTCCACACGTAAAACTAGAGAATGACAATCTATGTGAAAGGAAATATTAATATGTTTATTCTATTCCATCAGAAATTGGACATATGCTCCAAGATTCCTCCTCTTGGAATGGAGAAGGAACTCTTCTTTATACAAAAAATTGCTTTGGAACTAATATAAGTAATAATAATTTCAAATCCACATATCTCCCATGTGGTTACAACCATGTGCTAATAATTAACTAATAAATATCTCTAAATATTTCTAAATACCTTTGGCATGAATATTATGATATATTTGATATCAAATCTTCCATGATTTTTCTCCTTCCAAGAAACGTGACTGATCCTTCCAAATGTTCATCAAATCTTCAAGGGGTTAAGAGGAAATTCAAATTTGGACCTTGTTACAAGTCATTTTGTCGCATCCAATCAAATGACCTTGAACTCGGATCACTCATCATTCATTCACACTTTGCAATCATCCCCTACAAAGCCAAAAGGATCTCTTTTCCAGAAGTCCCAAGAATCATGGATTACATTAGAAACACCATTTCTAAGGACCAATGGACTTCCCATTAGGGATCCCTTCAATGAAGCAGTTTTCACACATGCCAACTTCACTGGCCATCGCAAGTTGCTTTCCCAAAAAGTGTGGTGATAGTGAGAAATAAGTAAAAAAATAAAAATTTATTCTGAAGTTTATCTTTATAGAATCTTCGAAAGTGGTTTCAACCATTTACTATTGGATCAAATCTCGAACTCCTAATCTTGAGACCTTATATCTTATCCCTTAGAACTTACCTCCCCTAATGTGGATCTAAGCCCTAGAATGGAAAATCCCAAACCATATCATTTACCCTATAATATCATTGCCTTCCATAAAGTATGGTTGGCTTTTGGAGACTCTCAGTTATGTGCTCATGTGCTGATTTGTTCCTAGAGGTCCATAATCTATCCATGTGCTTGAGGTGTGATTAAATGCTTGCTATTGTGGCAAAGGGAGGACAAGATAGCTGGGAGATATCTACAAGGTCAAGGCTTATAAGGGTTGTAATCTTCTCCTACTTTTATTAATACAAAAGTGCCTTGTTTTCCTATACATTATGTCTCCTTTTATGCATATGCAGAACAATAATCATTAAATTTATGTTTAGATTTGTTTGTATATGATATTTGTATGTCTTAGTTCTCTTTCTTGTTTTTGGTGATTTGCAGCTTCCAATTTTAACATTTGGAGTTGGAGCTAAAGGTTACAAGTAGAGAGAAGAAGAGAGCTTGCATTGGTTCCCAAGTAAGTCTTTCTTCCATATTTCAAACTTCTCTAAGGAAAGCATAGCAATTTTGTCTTGGTTGTTTCTAGATCAAGAAACTACGTCTACGAAGATTGCTTCTGTCCACAAAATGAATTTATCCACAAAACAAATTGGTGACCATACTGGAGAACAAGATGTTCTTTAGTGGTTTCCTTTGTATATCATTTTAGGACCTTTGAAATCGACACAATTGCATTGTTCAAACAATTATTGAATCTAAGAAAGTATAATTTCAAGCTTGGTTAGGGTTAGTGTTGCGTATTTTGAGAAAAATGAACCCCATCACACATTTTGTTCTAAGACAGAGCATCCCAGTGCACATATACTATTTTGTAAGTGCAATGAATCACATTGGTTTCTATACATAACATGCGATGATCCTTTAAGTGCAAAAAATTTCATTTTTCTTGCCTTGTTCTCAGTTCTGTTTTGTTTGCAGTGTCTTCCCGAGTCTTTGGTCTTTCCAAGGTCTTTGTAAAGCCAACAACTTGTTTGGAATTAAGTGTGACTGCCTTTTTGATGAGAGTTTGTTTCTTCTTGTTAATTAGGGTTTCTAATAATTTGATTTGGTTATTGGTTTTTTAAAAGAACTTCATGTTACAGTTCTGATATGTGAGAATGTTTTTGATTCAATAATCTAGTCATATTTCATTTTTCATTGCATTGAAAATTGAAAATTGAAAAGAAAAATTTCATTTCTTCATGCATCAGGGCTTTGAATATTTGCATTGGAATAATGCAAGTTGAAGATCTTGTTTGTTGCATTATTTTTTGGAACTTCTTCCCTTATTTAGATATCTTTTGATCCAATGAAAAAGAGTTATTTGTCATGATACTTGAATTTTAGGAGTTCAAGTGAATTCTCGACCCATGAAAATGAAACTTGAATCAAGATCAACATTAAAATTTATCAATTATCTTAAGGAGAATTTGGGACATTAACGACACATTTAGTGGTCTAGGCTAGAAGACGTGTTTCAACATCATTAAATATAAGATCTATTAGTATGTTATGCAATCATCTCACAAAATATAAGAAAAGATAGATCAATGACTTAAAAATTAGCCTCTTCAAGGGGGAAACCTCCTTTACATTACATAAATGAAATTTTTTTTGGATGATACAAATGATAATACCTTCTTGGTATATATAGTAGTCTAAGGGGTCACAATATAATTAGAGTATACATAACAATGATAATTTAAGGACAAAACAATAAGAAAAGTGGGCTTCTATGGGGCATAATAATAACAACGTGGGGGATATATGGGAACAACAATAAAAATAAGGGCCTACACTAATAATAAAAATAAGGGGAATATACCAGTATTATAGGGACCTAACATGCCCCTCTCCTTCAAAAAAGTGTTTTCCTCAAAGCTTGAGTAGTTTTAGATGCTTCTGTTTAAAATTCTCATCCTCCCATGTGGAATCTTCAGTGGGTAAGTTCTTCCACTTAATGAGGTACTTGAAATTAATTTATTCCATAGCTATTAGGTTCTTGTTTTCGTGACTGCTTCATGCTCAAATATGATTTTTCCTTCTTCATCAAGTTCTGGCAACACTGTTTGAACTGGGATCCTGTCACCGATAACCTTCTTTAAGAATGAAACATGGAAAACTGGGTGTACTAAGGAAGATGCATGCAACTCCAATTCATATGCCATAGTACCAATATTTTGAAACACCTTTTAAGGACCATAGTACTTGAGTGATAATTTATTATCCTTCTTAGCTTGCTTGAGGGACATTTGTTTGTATGGTTGTAGTCATAAAAATACCGAGTCACCTACATCAAAACTTATTTCAATCTGATTTTGATTTTCCTATTGTTTCTTTCGATTCTATGCCAGAGTGAGGTTATCCTTTAAGAGTTGGAGAACTTGTTGTTGATGCTCGATGTGATCTTCCATTGCTTGAACCTTACAATTTTCTCTTAAATATTATGTGATGGATGGTGGATGCTATCCATAAAGTGACATAAATAGGGTCATTTTTCTGTAGTATGGAAGGAAGTGTTATACCACCATTCAACTAGAGGTAACCACTTGACCCATTATGTTTGTTTATGAGATACAAAGCAATGAAGATATCCTTCCAAACATTTGTTCACTATATCAATTTGCTTGTTAGATTGAGGATGATAAGATGAACTATGAGCTAATTGAGTACCAAGGTAAGAAAATATTTCTGTCCAAAAATTTCCAGTGAAAATGGGATCTCTGTCACTTACAATAATCTTTGGGTTTCCATGTATCTTTTGAATTGTTTCCATAAATGTAGTAGCAACTGTACTGGCTTTAAAAGGATTATATAATGTGCAAAAGTGTGCATACTTGGTAAGCCCATCAACTACCACCATGAAGACACTCTTTCCTTCAGACTTGGGTAAAACTGTGATAAAGTACATTGAGACCTCCTCCAAATACTGACTTGGAATGGATAAAGGTTGTAACAAATCTAGGGTCTTAATTGTCTCAACTTTATTTTGTTGGCAAACCAAACATTCTGCCACAAATTCATGAATATCAGATTTAATGCCATCCCAAAAAATTCCTTCTTGACCATGTGGTAAATTATTAAAAATCCCGAGTGCCCTCCTAGAGGGAGGTGTGCAATTCCAAAAGAATATTTTGCTTGAGTTGGGAATTCTTACAAAGATATAAAAAAATCTTTGTACCATAATGAATAATTTTTCCAGCTAAATGTATTTGCTGTACTGGGATCTTGTTGTAACTTATGAATGAGTGTCCACTCCTCTTCATAATTCTTCTATTCATCCCTTTCTTTGGTCATGCAATCAGGCTGGATAATAGAAATGGCGCAAAGCAATGCTTCCACATCCTCATCCTTTCTTGAGAGTGCATCTACAACAACATTTTGCTTCCCTTTTTTGTAGATTATTTCAAAGTCATAACCCAACATATTTGTGACCCATTTTTGTTTCTCTTCTGAAGGTAATCTTTGTTCCAAAAATTATTTAAGACTGTCATGATCTATTTTTACCTTGAAGTGTGTTCCCATTAGGCAAGGTTGCCATATCTTTAGTGCATGTAGTATTGCCAACATTTCCTTCTCATAAATAGGTTTGTGTAAATCATTTCCTTTGATTGGATGACTTTCAAAAGCAATGGGTCTTCCTTCTTGCATTAAAACAACACCAATTCCATTTCTTGAGGCATCACATTCCACAATAAAGGTTTTTGTGAAGTCTAGCTTAGCTAAGATTGGTGCTTTCCACATTGCCTCTTTAAGATATTCAAAGGCATTAATTTCTTCTGGAGTATAAGAAAATGCATCATTCTTCAGTAATGTATTTAGAGGTGCTTCTATTCTCCCATAATCCTTAGCAAACTTGCGATAATACCTTGTCAACCTGAGAAATCCTCGAAGATGCTTTATGGTTTTGGGGATTTTCCATTCCTTAATGGCTTTAATTTTGTTAGGGTCTACCTTAACATCCTTATGATATACAATACGACCCAAATGTTCCACCTCTTGTACTCCAAAGAAACATTAGGAGGTTTTTGCATATAATTGTTTCTCCTCCAATAGTTTGATCACCCTATCAACATGTTGAACATGATCCTTCCAAGACTTGTTGTAGATTAGTATATCATCAAAAAATACTAACAAAATTTTTCTAAGGAAGGGTTTGAAAATGGAATTCGTCAAACCTTGAAATGTGGAAGGTTTATTCGTAAGGCCAAAAGGCATGACCAAAAATTCATAATGACCCTCATGAGTTCTAAATGTTGTTTTCATAATGTCTTCAGTCTTCATTCTAATTTGATGATATACTAAACGAAGATCCAACTTGGTGATGTAAATTGCTCCATGTAATTCATCCAACATTTCATCAATGAAAGGAATGGGAAATTTATCTTTAAAATGAGCTTGTTGAGCTCCCTACAATCTGGACACATACGCCTGTTAGAAATACTAGGGGGGGGGGGATCAATATTTTTTTCATATTATTATATTAGCTAAAACATTTATATTCGGAACAATAAGTAGGTAAAGGAATAGATGCTTTATTATGTGATTAACAATAAATCAAGTTACAAATCAATATATAGTATATATATATTATATATAGTATATAATAATATGGTTTCAATCAGTTGCCAAGCACCAACTTGGACTCTTTGTGAGACTCCAACCTTCAGAGAACCAACTCTGTCTTGTCAAGGCACCAACCTTGAATTTAGGAGCACCAACTCCCAAGGACACCAATCCTTTTAGTTGTGAGGCACCAACCTCAAGGGCTCCAACCCTCTACTATAAACCATTTGGATCTATTTGGTTGTAATTCTCTGCTCCCAACTCTGCTGGGCCTATGACTTACTTCTGTCCTCCTGTTCCTTCCACTTCTGCTAGAGCTTCGACTTCCTTTATTTTCTTACAGTTTTTCAGTAACACTAAACTTTCCTTGTTCTCTATTTTATATTTGTGATACCCCTGACCTTTGGCTTCCTTTCTCCGCTGGCTATTTGGCTTCCTCAACGCTCGCTTGATCTTTCAGCTTCCTCTGTCTCTTCAAATCCATCAATACACAAGACACGTTAATGTGGAAAAGAAGCCGAATTACAATAATTTTCATATTAAAGAAAATATCAGAGAGGCCCCCCTTTTATAATATTCATATAATATACAATAGTAATCCTGCAATCGCAATCGCAACAGTTTAGGCCCACTAAAATATCAGAAGCGTTAATTTAACTTTAAGCCCCGGGCAACACATTTATCAGAACCACAGGAATACACAGAAATACACCCTCCGAAAACATAAGGCTGGACGTCAAATGCATTACGCCTACATCTATAACTTCATCGGGTCCGCTCTTCCACAACTTTATCGCAATCGATAGATTTTCACATAACATAGCCAATTACCCGATACAAGGACGCGATACTATTATAAACTATTTTTAATAACTTCGTCGGGTCCATATATATATATCGCAGTCGATGGTTTGGGGGCGACAACCCTTTATACATTGCGATTACTGCGGATGCGACATTTGATTAAGCCATGCTGTAATGGTGTAGTCGGGTCTGCAATTATATCACAATCAACATTTTAAAGTGGCAAGGCTTTAAAGAAGCTTGCGATATTGCGACGAATGCGATATTATATTACATTATATTGGAATGGTCCCGTGGGTCCCATATATATATATATATATATATATATATATATATTCTCAATCATATTTTTTAAATGTGGCCAGGCTTAAAGCCGGAATACAAGGATACATATGAAATACACTGAAAACCCCGCTCCAAAACACTTAGCTGGACTTCAACTATTTATACACCCGAACATATATATTTTCGGGTCTACACATGCACATTTTCCGATGTTTGCCTTTTTCAGATCAATCCTCCACTGTAGATCTTACCATCCCATCCAACGGTTAATATTACACCCGACCAACAAAGCTGCTTAGTGATCTTGCACCATAGATCAAAATGCATTTGATCCAACGCTTGACAATGATATCGGGTGAGCTACATGCACGAGGATTACCCGCCTGATAAGGTAGTTTCCTCTTTCCTTCTCCTGCCATGCGTTAGTTGATGAATGTATCGGGTGAGTCCGCCCGAAAACCACTTACAGCCTTGAGTCCGCCCGAAAACCACTGTCACTATTTCAAACTTGCTTTTGGAATATAACCTTGTGCATTCACTCTTCATCCATATTCTTGATTTCTACCTATATTACATACTCCTCCGCTCTTTTGGCTCCTCTGTTGACTTATTTGGATCCCGATATGCCTCCTCCTCAATCTCCTGCTCTTACACTTACTTGGCTTTCCTGTGACTTTTGATGCCACTATTCATCCTTCTCCACTACATGTTTCTCTTTGTTACTTTTGTTGAACTTCTTCCTCTCGCTTTTCTTTGACTGCTCCTGTTCTGATATTCTGCATTGTCTTGATTTCTGCCGCTCCTTTGCTAACTCCACCGTTAGCTCCTTTGATGCTCTGTTGCTCCTTGTTCTTCTGATAGCGCTTTCCCTTGGACATATCTCTCTATGATTTCCGATGACTTTGTTTATGTACCTTCGTTGATGCGATCCTCTTTCCAGTGGCTTTGCTCTTGTTCTTCACAAGTCTGCTATGCTTCTCCTTGGCTTCATATTGACATTAATGACAATCTAAATCAACAATCTCCCCCTTTGTCATTGATGGAAATATTCTTCTTCTCTCCCCCTTTGACATTAGTGGCAAAGGAGTGCACAAGGACTCCCCCAGTCGAACTGCTCCCCCTGTCCTACAACCTCTTTATGAATCAACTCAAGTGATGCTAAAGAGATAACCCCCATCTTTTGACGAAGATGTTCAAATGCTTCTCGAGGAAGAGGTTTTGTGAAAATATCAGCTATCTGCTCCTTAGTATTGATATATTCCAAGATGATGTTTTGTTCAACTACTTGTTCACGAAGGAAATGATACTTGATTGGTATATGTTTGGTCTTTGAGTGCATCACTGGATTTTCGCTGAGATTGATCGCACTTGTATTATCACAATAGATGGTAATTGGTTGATTTGTACCTATGTTGACATCTTTTAGAGCTTCCTTCATCCATAGTATTTAACTACAACAATCTGCGGCGGCTATATACTCAACTTCAGCTATAGATAGTGATATGGATGTTTGTTTTTACTGAGCCAAGATACTAAATTGTCTCTCGGGAAGAATGCATTTCCACTAGTACTTTTCTGATCATTGACACTTCCGGCCCAATCAACATTAGTGTATGCAGTCAAAGTAAGAGTTGAGCTCTTAGGGTACTAGATACCGAAATCAGGAGTTCCTTTTAGGTATCTGAGAATTCTTTTTACAACCAACAGATGGGATAGTTTAGGATCTGATTGAAATCTTCCCACCACTCCTACTGCTTGCATAATGTCGGGTCTTGTAGTAGTTAAGTACAAAAGGGCTCCAATTATTGACCTGTAATGAGTTGCATCTACCGGAGGGGAGTCAACATTTTTTCTCAATTTGCAATTTGTGGTCATAGGTGTGCTCATGGGTGCACAATCTTCCATTCCATATCTTTTAAGCATGTTTTTAAGATATTTGGCTTGAGATATAAACAAGCTTGCCGTGGTTGGAGATACTTGTAGTCCAAGGAAGTGAGATAACTCTCTTATCATTGACATCTCAAATTCTTTTGACATGTTTTGAGAAAATTCATGGCTCATCTCATCATTATTACTAGTAAAAATCAGATCATCAACATAAACAAGTGTGACTAGTAACTTATACTCATCTATCTTTATGTAGAGATTACTTCCTGCCACCCCCTTCTTGAAGCCTTGTTGTTGTAGATAGTGATCCAATCTTACATACCAAGCTCTAGGAGCTTGTTTTAACCCATATAATGTATTTTTCAACTTACAAACAAAGTCTTTTCTTTCTGTTAGATTAAACACTTCTAGTTGCTCCATGTAGACTTCTTCCTTGAGTTCCCCATTCAGAAATGATGATTTTACGTCCATTTGATAGATTTTGAATCCTTTTGAGCAAGAAAATGCCAAGAACATCCTGATAGCTTCCATACGAGCTACTAGTGCAAATGTTTCTTCAAAGTCAATTCCTTCAACTTGTGAATAGCCTTTACAGACAAGCCCTGCCTTATTTCTGATGATTTGTCCATCTTCATTCATTTTGTTTTTGAATACCCACTTGGTTCCTATTATGTTTTTGTCCTTTGGACGAGGTACCAGCTCCCATGTCTCATTCTTCTCAATTTGATACATTTCTTCTTCCATGGCTTTTACCCAATGAGGATCCTTGCTTGAGTAAATGTTTTTGGTTCTATCATGGATAGAAGAGCAACATCATTTTTCCTTGGTGTGTTTGTCATTATTCTTCGTGTTTGCATACCTTCATCTACATTGCCAATAATCTGCTCTTCTGGGTGATATTTTTGGAGAAACTTCATCTTTGAATGGGTTTGAGATGGTTCTTTTTCCTTGGGCTTTTCTTGATCTATTTCTTCTTTTTCAGGTTCTTCTTCTTCAATGAGATGATCAACTTCATGTTCTTCAATTTCTTTTTCTAGAAGGTCTTCATCAATATTTACATGAATGCTTTCCACTATTTTTCGTAGTCGATTATTATAACACTTGTAGGATTTGCTTCTTATAGAATATCCAAGAAAGATCCCTTCGTCAACCCGAGAATCAAACTTTCCTAGTGAGCCATCATGGATTTTTATGAAGCACTTGCTTCCAAGGATCTTGAAGTATTTTATTGAAGCAGGTCTTCCTTTCCATAATTCATAAGGAGTCTTTTCATTATTTGGTCTTAATTGAGTTCTATTCAAGGTATAGATAGTTGTCCCGACTGCTTCTTTCCATAGTTTTGTTTGCAAGTTAGCTACTATTAACATTGTTCTTGCCATTTCTTGAACTGTTAGGTTTCTTCTTTCAACTACCCCATTTTGCTTTGGTGTTCTGGCAGCAGAGAGTTCTCTTTTGATTCCATGTATTTTACACAATTCATCAAATTCTTTTGATGTGAATTCTCCCCCTCTATCTGTTCTGAGACACTTAATCTTAGAGTCCTTTTCGTTTTCCACAAGAGATTTAAGATTATTAAAACACTCAAATGCTTTGGATTTATATTTTATAAAATATACCCACATCATTCTAGTATAACCATCAACAAATAAAGCAAAGTACCTTTCTCCTTGGAGTGCTGGAGTTCTAGTTGGTCCACATAAATTAGCATGAATGATCTCCAAAGGCTTTGATGTAGAAAACTCCTTGGTATTGTGACTTGTTCTAGTTTGCTTTCCATGTTGACATGGGCTACATACTCCTTGATTTGGTTTGAATAACTTTGGGATGTCTCGTACTACATTTATCTTGCTGATATTGATCAAATTATCAAAGCTTGTATGTCCAAGTTGCTTGTGCCACAACCAACTTTCATCTGTTTGACTTAAGTAACATTTGTCTTCTTGAATCTTGTTCAGAATGTAGATGTTGTCTGGTGTTCTAACCCCTTTCACCACAAGTTCCCCTGAGGAAGATTTCCTTATTTCACAGTCTTTGGTGCTAAAGACAACATTATGTCCTTGATCACAAATTTGGCTAACACTCAGGAGGTTGTGTTTGAACACGTCTACTAGCAAAGAATTTTGAGCTTTTCCTTTTCGATTGATAAGAGTAACAATTCCTTTTCTAGCAATTTTGGTAGATCCACTTCCAAAGGATACATTTCCTTCCTTTTTGTTCAATGAGACAAACTTCCTTCTATCCCCTGTCATATGTTTGCAGCACCCATTATCCACAAACCAATGGTTTTCATTATTTTGAGCACATAGAGCTAGGCCACATTTATTCGTGTTGGGATTCTCACTTCTTGCTTTTCCTCTTTTGAGTGGGAAATTTTGTTCATTGTGTCCATTATTATTACATAATGAGCAAATTGGATCAAATTTGGCCAAGGGATCAAAAGAATTGTAGGTCGTGATTTGTCCTTGCCCTTTGGGGCCATATAGTTTGTTTATTTGATCCTTCAGTTTTGGTGTGTCATTCTTACGAGCCATGCAATGTTTAGCTTGATGACCAATTTTTTTACAATGGAAACAATTCCCAAAAAAGATAGTTTTGTACCTGTTGTAATAGCCATGATTTGAATCAATATTCTTCCTTGGAGTTACTCCCGCTTGATTCTTTGAATTTGAGATGGGCCTTTGATGAAATACTGTTTTGTATCTGTTGTAGCATCCTTGATTCGAATCAAAATTCTTCCTTGGAGTTATTCTCTCTTCATTCTTTGGATCTGCGATGAGCCTTTGATGAAATAATCTTTCTTCCTTTGGGTTGCTGGAGAGTACATTGGCATAGCTTTTCGCATTATTCTTAGTGCTTGATGATTATCCTTTAAAACCTATTCTAGATTTACCATATCGAGGTTTTTGATTATTTAGGATAGTGTCAAGTATTTGTGAGCTTTTCCAACCCTTTTTAACTTGCTCCAATTCCTTCCTCAGAGATAATATTTTGGCTTCATGTTCTTCGCTAGATTCTTCTTTTTCTTTTAGCTTGTTTTTCAAGAGATCTTCCCTTATTTTTGTTTCCTCGTTTTCTACCTTGAGAGAAATGATTTTATTTCGTAATTTCTCATTTCTTCAATGTCACTAATTAATAATTCATCTACATTTCCTTCTAGCCCTGAGTCATCATCACTTGTGAATGCCATGAATAATACTTCTTGGCTTCTAGCATGGTCATTTTCTTCATCTGATTCTTCATTACCTCGTTTGTTGTGAGGGAACTGGTTGGTTGATATCTTTTTAGTGACTAAAAATTCATCTTCATCAGGCTCATCTTGCTTAGAGAGGAAATTCTTCTTATTGAACCCTTTCTTTTTGTATACCATCCTTTTAGAATTTTATTCATCATCACTATCATGCTTATGAGGACATTTTGCAGCATAATGACCTATGTTTCCACATTTGAAACAAATAAGAGAGTATTTATCTTTTAGCTTAGATCCTTTCTTCAGCCTTCATACAAATTGCGCCAATTCAGATTCAACATCGGAGTCATCACTACTAAAATTCCTTTCTTTCCCCTTTTTTGATTTTGAGGCCTTGAATGCTGCATCTTTGGAACTTGGGCAACCTTTTCTCATCGCATGGGCAATGAGGATTCCATGGAGTTCATCCATCTTGAGAGTATCTAGACCCTTCACTTCTTCTATGGCACTTATTTTGGAGTCAAATTTGTCGGGGAGAGATCTTAAGACCTTTTGAACAATGGTGTTTTCTTCAATGTTTTCGTTTAATCCTTTAAGAGAGTTGACCACTTCAGCTGCTTGGAGAAAGTATGATGCAATATCTTCTTCATCATCCATTTTTAGACTTTCAAATTGCCTTCTATGTGTTTGAAGCTTTGCCTTCTTGACTTTGGAGTCCTTGTTTTATAGGTTAATTAGCTTAACCCATACTCCTTTGGCATAGTTACAATCCATGACTTTTGTAAATTCAGAATAAGTGATTCCATTAGTGATGGAGTTTAAGGATTTTGCATTTTCAATGTAGACTTTCCTCTTGTCTTGATCTGTTGGAAGAGTGGAAGGACCTATGTACTCATTTAAGACCGAATGCCAAACCTCAAATCCAAGGGACATTAAGTAATAGGACATTCTCTTTTTCCAGAAACCAAAATTTGTGCCATCGAACAGAGGTGGTCTTCTTGACACTTCTTGATTTCTTGTCATGACTAAGAATCCTTCTTCAAGCTATTAGGCTGATATGAAGAAGCCCGCTCTGATACCAATTGTTGGAAATACCTAGAGGGGGGCTGAATAAGTATTTCTTTTTCAATTATTATTTATATCAGTTTAATCCATTTATATTTGGAACACAGAAGTAGATAACAGGAATAAATGCTTTTATTAATGTGATATTTACAATAAATCAAGTACAATATACATATATATATGGTTTCAATCAGTTTCCAAGCACCAACTTGGACTCTTTGTGAGGCTTCAAGCTCCAAAGCACCAACTCTGTCTTGTCAAGGCACCACTTGAATTTAGGAGCACCAACTCCCAAGGACACAAATTCTTTCAGTTCTGAGGCACCAACCTCAAGGGCTCCAACCCTCTGTTGTAAACCATCTGGATCTATTTGGTTGTAATTCTCTGCTCCCAACTCTGATGGGCTTATTACTTTCATTTTTCCTCCTGTTCCTTCCACTTCTGCAGAGCTTTGACTTCCTTTATTTTCTTACAGTTTTTCAGTAACACTGAACTTTGCTTGTTCTCTGTTTCATATTCCTAATACCCCTGACCTTTGGCTTCCTTTCTCTATTGGCTATTCGACTTCCTCAATGCTCACTTGATCTTTTAGCTTCCTCTACACTCACTCTTCGGCTTCCTCTGTCTCTTCAAATCCATCAATACATATGACACATTAATGTGGAAAAGAGGTCGAATTACAATAATGTTGCATATTAAAGAAAATACCAGAGAGGCCTCCCTTTTATAATATTCATACAATATACAATAGTAATCCCACAATCGCAATTGCAATCGCAACGGTTCAGGCCCACCAAACTATCAGAAGCGTTAATTTAACTTTAAGCCCCAGGTAATACATTTATCAGAACCATAGGAATACACAGAAATACACCCTTCAAACACATAAGGCCAGACTTCAAATGCATTACGTCTGCATCTATAACTTCATCAGGTCTGCCTCCTCCACAAACTTTATTGCAATCGGCATATTTTGCCACATAACATAGCCAATTCCATGATACCCAGACGCGATATTATATATCTATATATATTATATAATATATATAATATTAATATATATTATATATATATATATATATATAATATATTAATATATATATATATATATATATTATATATATATGCAAACCCTTTTATACATGCGATTACCGCAGATGCGGACATTTGTAATCCAATGCTATAATGTGTATCGGGCATCAATATATCCACAATCGGCATTTAATGTGGCAAGGCTTTAAAGAGGCTTGTGATATTGCGACAGACGCAATTATTATATATACATCTTATTGTAATGGCCGTGGGTCCATATATATATATATATATATATATATATATAATATATATATATAATATATATATATATATTATATTATATATATATCGCAATCACATTTTTTAATGTGGCAAGGCTTAAAGACGGAATACAAGGATACATATGAAATACAATGAAAACCACGCTTCGAAACACTTAGCCGGACTTCAACTATTTATACACTTGGACATATATATCGTCGGGTCTCCACATCCATATTTTCCAATGTTTGCCTTTTTCGGATCAATCCTCCACCGTAGGTCTTACCATCCCATTCGATGGTTGATATTACACCCAACCAACAATGCTGCTCGGTGATCTTGCACCGTAGATCAAAATGCATTTGATCCAATGCTCGACAATGATATTGGGTGAGCTACATGCACGAGGATTACCCGCCCGATAAGGTGGTTTCCTATCTCCTTCTCCTGCCACATGTCAGTCGATGGATGGTATCGAGAGAGTCCGCCCGAAAACCACTTATAGCCTTGAGTCCACCCAAAAACCACTGCCACTATTTCAAACCTGCTTTTTGGAATATAACCACGTACATTCACTCTTCATCCGTATTCTTGATTTCTATCTATATTATATACTCCACTCTTTTGGCTCCTTTGTTGACTTCTTTGGATCCTGATAAGGCTCCTCCTCAATCTCCTTCTCTTACACTTACTTGGATTTCCTGTGGTTTTTGATACCGCTGTTTATGCTTCTCCGCTACGTGTTCCTCTTTGTTTCTTCCGTTGAACTTCTTCCTCAGGGTTTTCTTTGACTGCTCCTGTTCTAATATTCTGCATTGTCTTGATTTCTGCCGCTCCTTTGTTAATTCCTTTGTTATCTCCTCTGATGTTATGTTTCTCTTTGTTCTTCCAATAGCGCTTTCCCTTGGACATATCTCTCTGTGATTTCCGATGACTCTGTTTATGTACCTTCGCTAATGCGATCCTCTTTCTAGTGGCTTTGCTCCTGTTCTTCACAAGTCTGTTATGCTTCTCCTTGGCTTCATATTAACATTAATGATAATCTAGATCAACCATAGTTTGATCACCCTGTCAACATGTTGAACATGATCCTTCCAAAACTTGCTGTAGATTAGTATATCATCAAAAAATACTAACAAAATTTTTCTAAGGAAGGGTTTGAAAATGGAATTCATTAAACCTTGAAATGTGGAAGGTTCATTAGTAAGGCCAAAAGGCATGAACAAAAATTCATACTGACCCTCGTGAGTTCTGAGTGTTGTTTTCATAATGTCTTCAGTCTTCATTCTAATTTGATGATATTATACTAAATGAAGATCCAACTTGGTGATGTAAATTGCTCCATGTAATTCATCCAACATTTCATCAATGAAAGGAATGGGAAATTTATCTTTAATAATGAGCTTGTTGATCTCCCTACAATATGGACACATACACCTTGATCCATCCTTCTTGTGCACCAATACGATTCGAGCAAAGAAAGAACTTTGACTAGGTTCAATTATACCAGCCTCTAGCATTTATGCAACCATATGTTCAATTTTACCCTTTTGGGCATAGGGATATCTATAAGGTTTGATGTTTGGAGGAAAAATTCCTAGAATCAAATGAATAGAATGATCCTAATCACAAATAGGTGAGAGGACTTTGGGAGTCTCAAATACCTTGGAATGATTGTCCAAGACTTTTTGGAGATTTGGAGAAATAAATGATTTCGATGTTTGAACCTCTAGTGAGCATAATTGTACAATTAAGTCCTTTTGTTCTTTCTTTATAATCTTTGTCATGCTATTAGAGCTGATTATATTTCATGGTTTCCCTATGATACCCCTTAATTCAACTTTCTTTCCTTCCCAAAAACTTTTCAAGAAAGTTCTTGAAAATTAAAATCTATCATCCCCAAAGATTGTAACCATTGGACTTCTAGTACAACATCAACACCACCCATTGGAATGGAAAGCATTGGACTATTCAATACATATTCCCCCATGGCTAGATTCATACTATGGCACTTTCTAGTGAAATTTATGGTTCCTCCATTTGCAACCATCACTTGACACTCTAGTGCTGGATATAGGAATCAATTCAATTCCATGGCTATCTTACAATGAATAAAATTACGGTACTACCAAATCAATTATAACTATTACTTTTTTCTTCTTGATATATCCTTCTATCTTGAGAGTTGGAGGAGTGGTAATTCCTGCCAATGCATTACAATATATGATTGGATTCATTTCTTCTTTCTCTGGGGTTGGTTCTTGGTGTGTATCCTCCTTTTTGGATGTTTCTTTTTCCTTTTCTTCCTCCTCTTCACAATCTATGTATAATAATTTCTTCTCAGCGCACTTATGACCTTTAGTGTATTTTCTATCACAACTATAACTAAGCCATTTTTCTCTTTTTTTCCTCGAATTGTTGTGGTGTCAACCATGTAGGTTGTGGAAGACTAGGAGCAACAAAACTTCCATTGTTATAGTTGTGAGTGGTAGACTTCCTCGTTGCCATAATTTTTCTTTAAACTTTTCTGCTACCGTGAATGCCTTCTCCAATGAATAAGGTTCCCAAAGGTGAACCTCATGTTGGATGTTATCCTTTAAATTCCTTATGAAGACATCGAGCCTGTACTCCTTTGGAATATTAGTTACCCTAATATTTAATTTTGGAATTCTTCAATGTGCTCCGCCATTGAACCCTTTTGTTTGAGATTTATCAGTTGGCTAAAGAAGGTGTTGTTCTTTGTATCTCCATAATGTGATATCATTTCTTCCGTAAAAATTGACCAGGTGACAAGTTGTTTACAAAAAAAATATCTAGCTATACCATACAAATTGATTGGGTTCTAAATATAGAGATGCAATACGTACCTTTTGTGAAGGTTGCGCAACATGTAAATCAAAATATTGCTCCATCTGTAGTATCCATGTTATCAGATCCTTGCCATTAAACTTCCTCATATCGATATTTGGAATGTGCTAGGTCTTTAACCCAAAGTTAGAGTCTCTAAAATCATGATTAATATTCCTTTTGTTCTCAGCATGAGTTTCATGGAATATCTTGTTTCCATTATTTCTTGTAGCAACTTTGTTAAACTTTCTTTCAAACATTCCATTTCTGCTTTTAAACCATCCTTCAAACTTTCCATTTTTTATTCTAGAGCTTCCATGTTCCCTTTTAAACCATCCATCTTAACATTCATCATTGCTTCCAATTCATTTTTGGTTACTCTTTGTGAGAGTGAAATTTGTTGCACTTGGTCTCGTAATTTTGATATATCATGCTGCGTTACTTCCTCTTCTTCACATGTTATAGAAGAGATTTATGGTTGCTTACTAGATTTTTCCATTTTTTTGTTTCAAGGCATTTAGGAATCAAACAATTATATCTATTCTTCTTTATGCCCTTTGAATCACTTCAAACTGATTTTTCAAAGAAAAGTTATGCAAAATTTTAAAAAATTACATACCTTTTTCTTGTTTTTTAGGAGCTCGATATTGAAACTATTGAATCTCTATAATTTTGGATCTCCAAGGTCTAAAATTTCATCTTGTGGTATCCCTATGATTCTTTTTTCCAACCCCACAAGTTAGATCGATTTTGGATTCTTCAAGAAAAAGTTATGCCCAATCTCGTACAATGGCTTGATTATCAACTAGTTCAGTAGAGGGAACTTGTACGGAGTGCCATGTTTCATTGTTTCGACCTTCGACCCTGAAAATGATATAGGAAATACTAAATTCCATGTAATTTCTTCCACTTTTTATAAAAAATTCAAATCCTATTCTTGAAGAGAAAGTTATGATGATTTTCCCAAGGTCACATGTTTGAGATTGAATTTTGGAGCCTACAAAAACCCTAACTTCCTCGGACCATATCTCCGAAAATTTAGCGAACCAAGATCTGAAATTTATAAAAAAAGTTCACTAATATTTTAGCTCCATGTGGTTCCAATTTCAGCTTCTGAAGCCTCGTAGAAAAAAGTCATAGCAAAAATTCCATGATGACATATTTGAAGAAGTGAAACTCTAGAATCCAAAACTTTGTTACCAAATGCTATGCAACCAACTCACAAAATAGAAGAAAAGATAGATCAACGAATTAAAAACTAGTCTCTTCAAGGGGGAAACCTCCTTTACATTAGATAAATGAACAATTCTTGGATGATACAAATTATAAGACCTCCTTGGTATATATAGGAGTCTAAGGGGTCACAATATAATTAGAGCCTACATAAAAATAATAATGTAAGGGCACAAAAATAACAATATTGAGCTTCTATGGGGCACAATAATAGCAACGTGGGGGATACATGGGCACATAAATAACAATAATGGGTTACACTAATAATAAAAATAAGAGGAATACACTAGTATTTTAGTGACCTAACACATTACTTATCAACGTTACATTCCGGGGATGGTTGTTGGTTTTCCATGTACATGAGAGTATATTGGAACATTCTTCCACATAAATTTTGGTATATAGGATGGTACTCCACATACAATGAGTATATCAGAATGCCCCCATCATACGGTTACTCATTAGACAACACTACTACGATCTGCGCTTCCATGTACCTTCGGGTATATTTTGGAAGTCTCCATTATGTTGCAAACCAACCCTAGGTAACTGAGTCAACCTCTTTGTTAATTGTGATACAATGAACACAACATTTGAGGAGTTTTCTTGTACATACTTAACCGTATATTTCAGTTCACAGTGACTTGGTAATCCTTATATGCTTAGTTTCCCTTTTTATTTTTATTTTTCAAAATCAATTATTTAATTCTAACTTTATACTCCTTAGTAGAACTTAGGTTGAGTCTAATGGAAATAATTCCAAAGTCTACCAATCAAGAAAACTCCTCTGATAGGAATCCTGTTTATTTTCCTTCTTTTGGAAATATTGGTGCTCCCTATATGGCTATGTTGTCCCTTCTCAGATTCACAAAGGTTCACAAGTTTGGTTGTTTTCAATCTCTTTGGTTCCGAATGTCCAAATTAGTTTACAATTGAGTCCTCCACCTGAACAACATCAACCTCAAGTTGACCCTTTTCCTTTTTCTCCCAATGTTTCTTCCCCCCTTTCTTCTTCCACGCCTGGTGAAAGTATTGATGCTAGTAACCAGGAAGCTAAGAAGAAGAAGAAAAGGACGACGAAGAAGAAGCAAAATAAGTAAGAGGGAAACCAATAAAGCATTGCTATGAATGTAGCTAATGTTAAGAAACCTTAAAACAAGCCTCATAAATTAAATTCCCTTGCAAGCTTTGTAAGGGTAACCAACTTCTTAGAGATTGCCTTAGTATTCCACATGTATTAGAAGTGTTGTCCATAGGATCACATCAACCCTTGTTGTCAGCGTCTGGAGATCATCCTCGTGACAAACCATCAACTAGTGATAATAAGGTTCTCGGGAAGAAGGGTAAAGTAAAGTTTCCTTGTAGGTTATGTAAAGGGAATCATCAAATTCACCTTTTCCCTTATATGGATGAAGCATCCAAAGTTTGGAAAGATTTACTAATTCTCAACAACAAATTCCAACTGGCTACCAAAAGATTTCCCCAATCCTCCATTGGTTGATGAATTGATTGATCCCAATCCATCTTCAGTCAATCCCACTCTCTCTAAATGTGAATCCCATGAGTCTATTCCCACCCAACAATTGGTTAAGAAAATGGTTGAATCGATTCCACCTTAAGTCGATCATACTTTTCTCGTAGAGAGTGAGGTTTGTACTACTTATGTTATTCTTGTTTCTTCAAATCCCATTGAACAAGGGGAAATTTCTCCCACTCTCACATAACTCCCTCCAAGTAATAAGGTCATTTCTTTTGATTGGATTCAATTGACAAAACTTCGTCTCCCTTCTTACATGCCTTTTCAAATCATAGTGAGGGCTTGTGATAAGGAAATATATCTCACTTTTATAGACAAAGGCTCTTTTGTTAGCATTCTATCCTCGAGTTCTTGGAAAGCTTTGGGTTCCCCTTAACTTGTGTCTGTTACCCCGAACCTGTTTTCTTTTAACAGAAGAATCAGTCAACCCTTAAGGATCCTTCCTCAGTTTCCTATTACCTTGGAAGCAAACACCGTATATGTCACTGTTATGGTAGTCCTAGGCCCCTTGGATTTAAATTTTCTCCTTGGGTGTGACTATGTTTATGCCATGAACGATGTTGTTTCCACACTCTTTTGGGTGATGTCTTTCCTGCATGATGGAATTTTTTTTCACTATTAATCAACTTTCATTCTTTGGCCTTGATTTGACTGCCTATCATCCAACTTCCTTAAATGTTCCAAATATGCTAGTGGTATCTCCCCCACTATAGGCCAATTATGTGGCAACTTGTTCCAAATCCACACCTACTGTTGAAGAAGAGCCTCTCACCAATTGCTCGACCTCTTTTAACTTAGATCCAATAGGTCATATGGTAATTATCTACTAAGGGAATTGGAGCCTAAACCTCCTACCCCTATTGGATTCTTTGATATGTCTTCCTTCCAAAGCATTGTTCTTCCATCTGATGAGAACCTATTGGAAGCCATGGCCTCCTAGGGTTCATGAACCAAGTTCCATGAGCATAATTATTTTACTGTGTCAAGCTCATTAGAAAATGAAACAGGTCCCCTGAGCACAATCCCTTTTCTTGTGTCAATCTTGTTAAAAAGTGAAACAACGTTCCTTGAGCACAATTCCTTTTCTTGTGTCAAGCTCATTAAAAATGAAACAAGGTTTCATGGGCATAGTTGTTTTACTATGTCAATGTTATGAAAAAAATAGTTAATATTAGGTTTATTATTTAATTTAGGGTTAGTTAGGCGAAAGGGCACGATCATAAGATCATGCCCTTTCCCAAAGGGTGTCCATGGCGGTATTTAAGCTAGGAGCCCCATTGTAATCAGACATCATCTATCTATTCATTTATTAATAAAGTATTTTTATATACATTTATGTTATCCAGAAGTTTTTATGCTCCATCTGGTATCAGAGCTGTTCGGTTCTCCGGCAAGACGCTGCACAGAAGCGTATCTCTTCGTTGTCCAGGAATCTGATTCCCCATTGGCTCGATCCATTGAAGATCTACTTGTCCCGATAAACCGCTGCCCTTCGTTACCTTCCGCCAACCCTGCAACTACCACTACATCCCTGATCCTCGGTCGATTCACCAATTCACTGCCACGTACCAGCCGCTGTCTTCATTCCGCTGCTCTTTGTCTCCATCAACGCCTTCCCTTCTGTTGTCCCCGCGTCCACGACCACTCACTCTGCATTCCGTTCGCGATCTTTAAAAGGAAAACATCGTCCGTTAAAAAAAATAAAAATTGCGGTGATATTCGATATAATTCTGAATAATCAAAGGGTTTGCCAATCAACGTGGCTGTTGACCAGGTTTCTGTCGTTTCATTTAATTAAATAACATTTCATTTAATTAAATAGCATACAAGTCAATTCGATATTACGGGATCATTATATA
>APFE030626129.1:8148-35927 GCA_000404065.3 Pinus taeda
AGCACCAACTTGGACTCTTTGTGAGGCTTCAACCCTCTGCTGTAACTGTCTAGATCTATTTAGTTGTAATACTCTTCTCCCAACCCTGCTGGACCTATGACTTACTTCTGTCCTCCTGTTCCTTCCACTTCGGCTCCCTTTTTTTTCTTACAGTTCACCAGCACCTCAACCTTTCCCTTGTTCTTTGTTTTATATGCCTGATACTCCTGACCTTTGGCTTCCGCTCTTTTCCTCTTCGCTCACTTGATCTTTTAGCTTCCTCTGCGCTCACTCTTCGGCTTCCTCTGTCTCTTTGGATTCATCAAATTCTTACAGGACACGTTAATGCGAAAGAGAGGTCGTATTATAATAATATTGCATATTAAAGAAATAACTATATCAGAGAGGGCCCCCTTTTTTTCAATATTCATACAATGGACCCAAACCTATCGGAAGAGTTTATTTGACTTTAAGCCCCAGGAAACACATTTATCGGAAGTACAAGAATACACGGAAATACACCCTCTGAACACATAAGGCTGGAATTCAAATGCATTATGCCCACATCTATAACTTTATTGGGTCCGCTCCTCCAATCCTTTCCACAACACTCTCTGAACTCTGCATTAACCAATCTCCGATCGACGGTCGGCTTCATCACTATCAGTCATTAGTGGATCGGCCCATCGGAAATCGTCATACCACCACGCCATCACTTAACCTTCCCGAAATGTGATCAGTGATTAAATCTAGACTGTTGATTTGGCGCTCGATCCAACGGTTGTCGCTTAGCCTGATCACCAACCAGTCTGTTTGATCTCCACCGTTGATCACCTCCTTTTGATCCGACAGTTGACATTGATTTCGGGTAGACAAATAGCATGGGGTTTACTCGCCTGAAAAGCAGTTTCGTCTCTCCTCCAAAGTGCTACGTGTCGCTCAGTTAGTGGAATTGGGTGCTCACCCTTCAATACCACTTACCACTTTTACCTTGCCTGAAATGCCATTTCCTGTTGCGGAACCACTTTCCTCACGAATTAATGCCCTCACAGCTCTGCCATGCAATGACCATCGATTTATAAGATCCAACGGATCTCATGCACTCTCCATCGGTTTCCTCCTTGACTTGATCTTGTTCGCGATTGATGGATTTATGTCGCTCTTGCTTTAAGAGCTAACTCTTCCAACCTTTATAAAATCAAAGGTTTCGAGGGTGGCAGCCCTTTATAACTTGCGATATGAGGGTTCCGATGGGCGGATGCGATGTCATATTAAGGATTGTTTCTATAACCTGTTCAGGTCCATGTTATTATATCGCATCTATAATATATATATACTCCTCCGCTCTTTGTACTCCTCCGCTCTTTGCTTCCCGTGGTTTCAAATGAATCTTCCTCTATGCTTTTCTTGCTCTGTAACCTGCTTCTTTGAGGGCTTCTAATGGACTCTTCCTCTCACTTTTTGGGCATAGATTACACGTGATACTCCCGATATGGCTCCTCGGATGTGGCTCCTCCTTAATCTTCTGCTCTCACACTTGCTTCTCTTCTCTGCTTTGATAGCTCTGTTGCTCTTTGTTCTTCCGATAGCGGTTTCCCTTGGACATATCTCTTTATGACTTCCGATGACTCTGTTTATGTATCTTCGCTGATGCGATCCTCTTTCAAATGGCTTTGCTCCTGTTCTTCACAAGTCCGCTCTGCTTCCCCTTGGCTTCATATTGACATTAATGACAATCTAGATCAACAATCTCCCCCTTTGTCATTGAGGGCAATATTCTTCTTCTCTCCCCCTTTGACATCAGTGGCAAAGGAGTGCACAAGGACTCCCCCTGTCGAACTGCTCCCCCTGTCCTGCAACATCTTTATGAAACAACTTAAGTGATGCTAAAGAGATAACCCCCATCTTTTGACGAAGATGTTCAAATGCTTCTCGAGGAAGAGGTTTTGCGAAAATATCAGCTATCTACTCCTTAGTATTGATATATTCCAAGATGATGTTTTGTTCAACTACTTGTTCACGAAGGAAATGATACTTGATTGATATATGTTTGGTCTTTGAGTGCATCATTAGATTTTTGTTGAGGCTGATCGCACTTGTGTTATCACAATAGATGGTAATTGGTTGATTTGTACCTATGTTGACATATTTTAGAGCTTCCTTCATTCGTAGTATTTGAGTACAACAATTTGCGGCAGCTATATACTCAACTTCAGCTGTAGATAGTGATATGGATGTCTATTTTTTGTTGAGCCAAGATACTAAACAGTCTCCCAGGAAGAATGCATTTCCACTATTACTTTTCCGATCATCGACACTTCCAGCCAAATCAGCATTGGCGTATGCAGTCAAAGTAAGAGTTGAGCTCTTAGGGTACCAGAGATCGAACTCAAGAGTTCCTTTCAGGTATTTGAGAATTATTTTTACAGCCAACAAATGGGATTGTTTAGGGGTTGATTGAAATCTTCCCACCATTCCTACTGCTTGCATAATGTCAAGTCTCATAGCAGTTAAGTACATAAGGGTTCCAATTATTGACCTGAGATGAGTTGCATCCACAGGAGGGGAGTCATCATTTTTTATCAATTTGCAACTTGTGGTCATGGGTGTGCTCATGGGTGCGCAGTCTTCCATTCCATATCTTTTAAGCATGTCTTTAAGATATTTGGCTTGAGATATAAACATTCCTGCCGTGGTTTGAGATACTTGTGGTCCAAGGAATTGAGATAACTCTCCTATCATTGACATCTCGAACTCTTTTGACATATTTTGAGAAAACTCATGGCTCATCTCATCATTATTAGTAACAAAAATCAGATCATCAACATAAACAAGTGTGACTAGTAACTTATCCTCTCTCGTCTTTATGTAGAGATTACTTCCTGCCACCCCCTTCTTGAAGCCTTGTTGTTGTAGATAGTGATCCAATCTTGCATGCCAAGCTCTAGGAGCTTGTTTCAACCCATATAATGCCTTTTTCAACTTACAAACAAAGTCTTTTCCTTTTGTTAGATTAAACCCTTCTGGTTGCTCCATGTAGACTTCTTCCTTGAGTTCTCCATTCAAAAATGTTGATTTTACATCCATTTGATATATTTTGAATCCTTTTGAGCAAGAAAATGCCAAGAACATCCTGATAGCTTCCTCACAATCTATTGGTGCAAATGTTTCTTCAAAGTCAATTACTTCAATTTGTGAATAGCCTTTACAAACAAGCCTTGCCTTGTTTTTGATGATTTGTCCATCTTCATTCATTTTGTTTTTGAACACCCACTTGGTTCCTATTATGTTTTTGTCCTTTGGACGAGGTACCAGCTCCCATGTCTCATTCTTCTCAATTTGAGACATTTCTTTTTCCATGGATTTTATGCAATGAGGATTCTTACTTGCTTGAGTAAATGTTTCTAGTTCTATCATGGATTAAAGAGCAACATCATTCTTCGTTAGTGTAATAGTCATCCTTCTTCGGGTTTTCATCCCTTCATCCATATTGCCAATAATCATCTCTTCTAGGTGACATTTTTGGAGAAATTTCATCTTTGAAGGGGTTTGAGATGGTTCTTTTTCCTTGGTTTTTCCTTGGTCTTTTTCTTCTTTTTCAGGTCCTTCTTCTTCAATGAGAGGATCAACTTCATGTTCTTCAATTTCTTTTTCTGGAAGGTCTTCATCAATTTTTACATCAATGCTTTCCACTATTTTCCGTAGTCGGTTATTGTAGCACTTGTAGGCTTTTCTTCTTATAGAATATCCAAGAAATATCCCTTCGTCAACCCGTGAATCAAATTTTCCTGGCGAGTCATTATTGATTTTTATGAAGCACTTACTTCCAAAAATCTTGAAGTATTTTACTGACACAGGTCTTCCTTTCAATAATTCATAAGGATTCTTTTCATTATTTGGTCTCAATTGAGTTCGATTCAATGCATAGATAGTTTTCCCGACTTCTTCTTTCCAGAATTTTGTCTACAATATAGCTACTATTAACATTGTTCTTGCCATTTCTTGAACTATTCGGTTTCTTCTTTCAACTACCCCTTTTGCTTTGGTGTTCTGGCAGTAGAGAGTTCTCTTTTAATTCCATGTATTTATAGAATTCATCAAATTCTTTTGATGTGAATTCTCCCCCTCTATTTGTTCTAAGACACTTAATCTGAGAGTCCTTTTCATTTTCCACAAGAGATTTAAGATTCTTAAAACACTCAAATGCTTCGGATTTATATTTTATAAAATATACCCACATCATTCTAGTATAGTCATCAACAAATAAAGAAAAGTAGCTTTCTCCTTGGAGTGTCGGAGTTCTAGTTGGTCCACATAAATCGACATGAATGATCTCCAAAGGCTTTGATGTAGAGAACTCCTTGGTCTTGTGACTTGTTCTAGTTTGCTTTCCATGTTGACATGGGCCACATACTCCTTGATTTGGTTTGAATAACTTTGGAATGTCTTGTACTGTTTTAATCTTGCTGATATTGATCAAGTTATCAAAGCTTGTATGTCCAAGTTGCTTGTGCCACAACCAACTTTCATCTGTTTGACTTAAGTAGCATTTATATTCTTGAATTTTGTTCAGAATATAGATGTTGTTTGGTGTTCTAACCCATTTCGCCACAAGTTCCCCTGAGGAAGAGTTCCTTATTTCACAGTATTTGGTGCTAAAGACAACATTATGTCCTTGATCACAGATTTGGCTAACACTTAGGAGGTTGTGTTTGAGCCCATTTACTAGTAAATCATTTTGAGCTTTTTTCTTTTCCATTAATAAGAGTAACAGTTCCTTTATCAGCAATTTTGGCAGATCCACTTCCAAAGGATACATTTCCTTCCTTTTTTTTCAATGAGACAAACTTCCCTTTGTCCCCTCTCATGTGTCTGGAGTACCCACTATCCACAAACCAATGATTTTCATTATTTTAAGCACATAGAGCTAGGCCACATTTATCCGTGTTGGGATTCTCACTTCTTGCTTTTCCTCTTTTGAGTGGGAAATTTTGTTCATTGTGTCCATTATTATTACATAATGAGAAAATCAAATCAAATTTGGCCAAGGGATCAAAAGAATTGTAGGTCATGATTTGTCCTTGCCCTTTGGTGCCATATGGTTTGTTTATTTGATCCTTCAATTTTGGTGTGTCATTCTTACGAGCCATGCAATGTCTAGCTTGATGACCAAATTTTTTACAATGGAAACAATGCCCAAAAAATATAGTTTTGTACCTTTTGTAATAGCCATGATTTGAATCAACATTCTTCCTTGGCGTTATTCCCGCTTCATTCTTTGGATTTGAGATGGGCCTTTGATGAAATATTGTTTTGTATCAGTTGTAACATCCATGATTTGAATCAACATTCTTCCTTGGAGTTACTCTCTTTTCATTCTTTGGATCTGGGATGAGCCTTTGATGAAATAATCTTTCTTCTTTTGGGTTGTTGGAAAGTACGTCAGCATATATTTTCGCATTATTCTTCGTACTTGATGATTCTCCTTTAAAACCTATTCCATATTTGTCATGTTGAGGTTTTTGATTATTTAGGATAGTGTCAAGTATTTGAGAGTTTTTCCAACCCTTTTTAACTTGCTCCAATTCCTTCCTCATAGATACTATTTCAGCTTCACGTTCTTTGCAAGCTTCTTCTTTTTCTTTTAGCTTATTTTTCAAGGGATCTTCCCTTCTTTTTGTTTCCTCATTTTCTACCTTGAGAGAAATGATTTTATTATGTAATTTCTCATTTTCTTCAATGGCAATTATTAACAACTCATCTACATTTCCATCTAGCCCTGAGTCATCATCATTTGTGAATTCCATGAATAATACTTCTTGGCTTCCAACATGGTCATTTTCTTCATCTGATTCTTCATTTCCTCCTTTGCGGTGAGGGAACTGGTTAGTTGATTTCTTTTTGATGACTAAAAATTCATCTTCATTAGACTCATCTTTCTTAGAGATGAAATTCTTCTTATTGAACCCTTTCTTTTTGTATACCATCCTTTTAGAATTTTCTTCATCATCACTATCATGCTTATGAGGAAATTTGTAGCATAATGACCTATCTTTCCACACTTGAAACAAATAAAAGGGTATTTACCTTTTAGCTTAGATCCTTTCTTCAGCCTTCGTACAAATTGTGCCAATTCAGATTCAACATCGGAGTCATCACTGCTGACATTCCTTTCTTTCCCCTTTTTTTATTTTGAGGCCTTGAATGTTGCATCTTTGGAACTTGGGAAACCTTTTCTCATCTCTTAAGTAATGAGGATTCCATGATTTCATCCATCTTGAGAGTATCTAGATCCTTCATTTCTTCTATGGCACCTACTTTGGAGTCAAATCTGTCTAGGAGAGATCTTAAGACCTTTTGAACAATGGTGCTTTCTACAATGTTTTCTTCCAATCCTTTAAGAGATTTGACCACTTCAGCTACTCATAGAAAGTATGATGCAATATCTTCTTCATCATCCATTTTCAAACTTTCAAATTTCCTTCTGTGAGTTTGAAGCTTTACCTTCTTGACTTTGGAGTCCCCGTCGTATAAGCTAATTAGCTTATCCCATACTTCTTTGGCAGAGTTACAATTCATGATTTTTGTAAATTCATAATCAGTGATTCCACTAGTGATGGAGTTTAAGGCTTTTGCATTTGCAACATAGACTTTCCTCTCGTCTTGATCTATTGGAAGAGCAGAAGGAGCTATGTACTCATTTAAGACCAAATGCCAGACTTCAGGTCCAAGAGACATTAAGTAGTAGGACATTCTCTTTTTTCAGAAACCAAAATTTGTGCCATCAAACAAAGGAGGTCTTCCTAACACTTCTTGATTTCTCATCATGACTAGGAATCCTTATTCAAGCTGTTAGGCTGATATGAAGAAGCCCGCTCTAATACCAATTGTTGGAAATACTAAGAGGGTTGGGGGGGGAGGGGTGCATCAGTATTTATTTTCAATTATTATTTTTATTAGTTAAAAACATTTGTATTTAGAACACATAAATAGATAACAGGAATAGATGCTTTTATTAATGTGATCTTTGCAATAAATCAAGTACAATATATATATATATATATATATATTATAATATATATTATATATATATAATATATGGTTTCAATTAGTTTTCAAGCACCAACTTGGACTCTTTTTGAGGCTCCAACCTCCAAAGCACCAACTCTGTCTTGTCAAGGCACCAACCTTGAATTTAGGAGCACCAACTCCCAGGACACCAATCCTTTCAATTCTGAGGCACCAACCTCAAGGGCTCCAACCCTCTGCTATAACTGTCTGGATCTGTTTGGCTGTAATTCTCTTCTCCCAACCCTACTGGACCTATGACTTACTTCTTTCCTCCTGTTCCTTCCACTTCTGCCAGAACTTTGGCTCCCTTTTCTTTCTTACAGCTCGTCGGAACCTCAACCTTTCCCTTGTTCTTTGTTTTATATGCCTGATACTCTTGACCTTTGGCTTCCACTCGTTTCCTCTTCACTCGCTTGATCTTCCGGCTTCCTCTGCGCTCTCTCTTCAACTTCCTATATCTCTTCGGATTCATCAAATTCTTACAGGATACATAAATGTGGAAGATATGCCATATTATAATAATATTGGCTATTAAAGAAATAAATATATCAGAGATGCCCCCCTTTTTTTAAATATTCATACAATGGACCCAAACCTATCGGAAGCATTTATTTGACTTTAAGCCTCGGGCAACACATTTATCGAAACTACAGGAATACACGAAAATACACCCTCCAAACACATAAGACCAGACTTCAAATGCATTACACCCACATCTATAACTTATTTGGGTCCGCTCCTCCAATCGGTGCTTGACTTCATTGTTATCGGTCATCGGCGGATCGACCCATCGGCAATCGGCATACCATCACGCTGTCACTTAACCTTCCCAAAATGCGATCAGCGATTAAATCTAGACCGCTGATGTTGCGCTCGATCCGATGATTGTCACTTAACCTGATCACCAACCAGTCTGCTCGATCTTCACCATTAATCACCTCCTTTTGAGCCAACGGTTGGCATTCATTTCGGGTTGACAAATAGCACAGGGATTACCCACCCGAAAAAGCGGGTTAGTCTCTCCTCCCAAGTGATACATGTCGCTCGATTAGTGGAATCGGGTACTCACCCTTCAATACCACTTACCACTTTTAATTTGCCCGAAATACCATTTCCTGTTGTGGAACCACTTTCCTCACAAATTAACGCCCTCACATCTCTGCCATGCGATGAACATCGATTTATAAGATCCAACAGATCTCATGCACTCTTCGTCTATTTCCTCCTTGACTTGACCTCATTCGCTATTGATGGATTTGCGCCGCTCTTGCTTTAGGATCTAACTATTCCAACCTTTATAAAATCAGAGGTTTCGGGGGTGACAGCCCTTTATAACTTGCGATATGAGGGTTTCAATGGGTGGACGCGATGTCATATTAAGGATTGTTGCTATAACTTGTTCAAGTCTATGTTATTATATTGCATCTATATAATATATATACTCCTCCGCTCTTTGTTTCTCGTGGTTTCAAATGAATCTTCCTCTATGCTTCTATTGCTTCGTAACCTGCTTATTTGAGGGCTTCCGATGGACTCTTCCTCTCACTTTTTGGGCATACATTACATGCGATACTCCCGATTTGGCTCCTCCGATGTGGTTCCTCCTCAATATTCCACTCTTACACTTGCTTCTATTCTTTGCTTTGATAGCTTTTTTGCTCTTTGTTCTTCCGATAGCGGTTTCCCTTGGACATATCTCTCTGTGACTTCTAATGACTCTGTTTATGTACCTTCGGTGATGCGATCCTCTTTCCAATGGCTTTGCTCCTATTCTTCACAAGTTTGCTCTACTTCTCCTTGGCTTCATATTGACATTAATGACAATCTAGATCAATAGATACATCCTTCTTGTGCACAAATACTACTAGAGCAGAGAAAGAACTTTGACTAGGTTGAATTATGCTAGCCTCTAGCATTAATGTAACTGTACGTTCAATTTCACTCTTTTGTGCAAAGGGATATCTGTAAGGCCTGATGTTTTGAGGAACAGTTCCTAGATAATGAATAGCATGATCATGATCACAAATAGGTGGGAGGCCTTTGGGAGTCTCAAATACCTTGGAATGATTGTCCAAGGCTTTTTGGAGATCTGGAGAAATAGATGATTTCGATGTGGGAACCTCGAGTGAACATAATTGTGCAATTACGTCACGTTGTTCTTCCTTTAGAAGCTTTGTCATGTCATTAGGGCTGATTATATTTCCCGGTTTCCCTAAAATACCCCTTAATTTAAATTCCTTTCCTTCAAAAAAAAATCAAGAAGAGTTCTTGAAAATTAAAAGTTATCGTACCCAAAGATTGTAGCCACTGGACTCCTAGTACAACATCAGCACCACCCATTGGAATGGAAATCTTTGGACTATTCAAAACATATTCTCCCATGGATAGCTTGATATTATGGCACTTTCCAAAGAAATTTATGGTTCTTCCATTTGCAACCATCACTTGACCTCTGGTGCTAGATATAGGAAGAAATTCAATTCCTTCGCTATCTTACAATGAATAAAATTATGGGTACTACCCGAATCAATCAACATTATTACCTTTTTCTTCTTGCTATGTCCTTATGTCTTGATAGTTTGAGGAGTGGTAATTTCTGCCAATGCATTAAAATATATGGTAAAATTCATTTTTTGATGCTCGATGTGATCTTTCACTTCTTGAACCTTTTTCTTCTTGATATGTCCTTCTATCTTGAGAGTTTGAGGAGTGGTAATTCTTGCCAATGCTTTACAAAATATGGTAGGATTCATTTCTTCTTTATCTAGGGTTGGTTCCTAGTGTATATCCTCTTCTTTTGACGTTTCTTGATCCTTTTCTTCCTCCTCTTCAAAATCTATGTAAAATAATTTCTTCTCGGCACACTTATGACCTTTATTATAGTTGCTATCACAACTGTAACAAAGCCCTTTTTATCTTTTTTCTTCCAATTGTTGTCATGTAAACCTTGTAGGTTGTGGAAGGATAGGAGGAAAACACTTCCATATTTATAGTTGTGGGTGGTAGGATTCCTTGTTTCCATAATTCCGCTTTCAATTTTTCTTGCCAACCTGAATGCCTTCTCCAATGAATCAAGTTCCCAAAGACGAACCTCATGTTGAATGTTATCCTTTAAAGTACCTATGAAGACATCAATCCTTTGCTTCTAAGGAATATCATTTACCCTTATATTCAATTTTTGGAAGTCCGCAATGTGCTCTGCCATTGAACCCTTTTGTTTGAGATTTATCAATTGGCTAAAGAAGGTGTTACTCTTTGTATCCTCATAATGTGGTATCATTTCCTCCGTGAAAATTGACCAAGTGACAAGTGGTTTACGAGAAAAAATCCCTTTATACCATAAAAATTGATTCGGTTCTAAATATAAAGATGCAATGTGTACCTTTTGTAACAGTTGTACACCATGTAGATCAAAATATTTCTCCATCTATAGTATCCAATTTACAGATCCTTGCTATCAAACTTCCTCATATCTCTTTTTCTTGATCTTAGGATCTCGATATTGAATCTGATGTATCTTTGTAATTTTGGATATCCAAGCTCTGAAATTGCATCTTGTGGTAGCCCTTTGAGTCCCCTTTCTAACCACTTATGTGTGATCAATATTGGATTCTGCAAAGAAGAGTTATATCAAATCTCCCACAATGACTTGATTATAGACTGGTTCAGTAGAGAAAACTTGTATGAAGTGCCACATGTCACTGTTTCGACCTTTGAACCTGAAACCAATAGACAAAAAACTACAGTTCGTCCTCTTTCTGTAACGTCTTACTAAATTTCAATCTGATGCTCAAAGAGAAACTTATGACGATTTTCGCAAGGTCATCTGTTTGGGATGTAATTCGAAAGCCTACAGAAACCCTAAATGTCTTGGACCGTATCTCCAAAAATATAGCTAAAAGGTATCTAAATTTTGGATCCAAACTTCACCAATATTTCAGCTCAAATGGGTTTTAATTTCAAAGTCTGAGACTTTGTAGAGAAAGAGTTATAGTGAAAATTCCATGATGACCCATTTGAGATGGAATTCTAGAGCTTCCAAAAACTCTAACTTCCTCAGATCATATCTCTAAAAATATAGTGAGACAATATCTGAAATGTGTATCCTAGGTTCTGAAATATTTTCTTTCAAAATGGGTTTTTTTCTTAGCTTCTGAAACTTTGTGGCGAAAAATTTATAGCACAAATTCCATGATGACATGTTTGGAGCAACGAAACCCTAGAATCCAAAGCTCTGATAACAAATGTTATGAAACCAGCTCACAGAAAGATAGAAGAGAGATCAACGCCTTCAAAATAAGCCTCTTCAAGGGGGAAACCTCCTTTACATTACACAAATGAATAATTATTGGATGATACAAATGACAATACCTCCTTTCTATATATCGGAGTTTAAGGGTTCATAATGTAATCAGAGCCGACATAACAATAATAATGTAAGGGCACAACAGTAACAATAGTGGGCTTCTATGAGGCACAATAATAATAATATGGGGACTACATGGGCACAACAATATAATAATGGGGTTTCACTAATAACAATAAGGGGTTACACTAGTAGTATGATTGTCTCAAATACATCGTTATTCTTGAAGCCATGATTCAACAAATAGCCATCAATATGGGAGTACCATGCACGAGGATCTTGCTTCAACCTATACAATAATTTATTCAATTTGAAAATATATGTTTCTCTATCATGGACCTCAAATCCTTGAGGTTTCTCAATATAAACTTCCTCTTCAATGACTCCATTCTAAAAAGTAATTTTGACAACCATTTGATGTAATTTATGACCTTCGATAGAAGCAAGAGAAATGATAGATCTAATAGATGCATTCCTGGAAATGAGAGAAAATATGTCTTTATAATCCTCTCCCTCTTTCTTGGAGAATCCTCAAGCCGCAAATCTTGCCTTGTACTTTTCAACACTTCCATTAGCAACATGTTTGATTTTGTAGATCCATTTTTAAGGCACAATAGAATTTCCTTCAAGTTGTGGCACAATTTCCCAAAAATCATCCTTCAACATATATTGGTACTCTCTAGTCATGTCATATTTCCAAACTTGTTCCTTAGTGACTTCTTCATAGGTGGATGGTTAAAACTCTATTATCCCTCACTTTGTGGCTGCATAAACAGAGTACTTCTTCAAATTCTTACTTTCCCTTAAGGTCCCATGAGCTACAACATGTCCTTCAACCTCCTTCAATGTCCTTTCAATGAGTATAGTGGCTCTTAGAGATTCATAAATTTCATGACCATTATATTCTTCACGAGTATCTTGATCCATCAGTTCAGGTTCCTTAGGTTTTGATTTCACACATTTTGGAGCCACCTGAAATTCTTCATCAAAGTTCAAGTGTGAAACCTTGGACTTCCAAAAATCAACATCCTTATCAAATATAACATCCCTACAAGTCTCAATGTAACATTTTCCTAGTCCATATATCTAGGAGGCCTTTGAATCTTCATTGTCGCTAACAAAGGTCCTTTCTTTGTAGAAGGTTCTAATTTTGTTCTTTCTCCTTAGGCACATGAACATAAAAAAGACAAGCAAATGTTCTTAAATTCTCAAGATTTGGTCTCTGACCTGTAAAGACTTCTTCATGAGTCTTGTAGTCAAATATTCGACGTGGGAACTTGTTTTGAACATAGACAGTTGTTCATGCATCTTCTCCCCAAATAAACATAGGCAACTCTTGATCATGAAGTATAGTCTTGGTAGCTTCCATACTAGTCTTGTTCTTCCTTTAGCAATTCCAATTTGTTGAGGATAAAAGGGAACTATCGACTCCCTCTTAATTCTAGCATCCCTGCAATGGAAATCAATTCATCTCCTCCATTGTCATACCTCAAGGTCTTGATCCTTCTTCTTGTTGCATTCTCGATTTGTGCCTTAAATTCGAGAAAAAATTCAAATAATTGATTTTTAGTCTTTAATAGATAAATCCATGTTTTTCAAGATTAATCATCAATGAAATAGACATAATACAAGTTTCCCCCCAAGGTCTTATTAGACATAGGCCCACAAACATCAGAGGGCAAAAGATCAAAGATTCCTTTGGATCTACTATCAATGCTAGTACATCTTCCCTTAACAATTTCTCAAGGGAACGTCCTTTGCATACTCCATGTTTCGTACTAAGTTCAAGTACACATTTGACTAAATATTTCAATTTATACAAAGATTTATAATGCATATGAGCATTCCTTTTATGCCATAACCTATTGGGTGTGGAGCCTGATTATCTTCTTTATTCAGATGTATCGTCGCATTAGACCCCAGTTCCCCGCCCGTAATATTTTTGATACAGGGGGGGTCCAGTGGGGGGCGGTTGTGACCTTTAAAATGTTGTAATTTCGTAGATGTAAAATTGCCTTGTAAAATGTTGTAATTTCGTAGTCAATCTGGACCGTTCATTAGGCAAAGATATGATGGTAGAAGTTATGCTTAATTTAGGGTTTTTCCCCCTAGAAGGCAACCCCTTGCTATATATGAGGGAATTGTATTGTGTCTATGTAGATCTGTATTCTGAGTGAGGAAGAGAGAGGAGATTGAGAGCGGAAAGCGAATTACAGCAGATTTGTTGTAGGTTGTATCTCTTTAGTTTGCTGGATAATATAAAAGGAAGGACTAGCTGTTTCTCTGTGGACGTAGCCCAAACTAGGTGATCCACATATATCTGTCTCTCTTGTTTTATGTGTTTTTTGCGTTTATATTTCTGCAATATTTTATGTGTTCCATTGCTCTGTAATATATAATTTTCTAACAACTGGTATTAGAGCCGAAGGTCTATTTGGCTGATAAACTCGCATGAGAGAAGGGTTCCTGGTTTGAGTGGGAGTAATGGCGGAAGATGGTAGGTTTAGGGTCGAAGATGTAGATGGAAGATAATCTGTATCAGAGAGATCTGTACCAACCATTGAGTGGAAAGGAAATAAGCCAACAAGTATGACAGACACAAAATGGGATATTCTCGACAAAAAGGCACTCGGAACAATACGACTGTGCCTAGTGGCGTCAGTAGCATTTAATATTTCAAAGGAAATGACAACAGAGGGTTTAATATCGGCATTGGCCAAACTCTATGAAAAACCCTCGGCCTCAAATAAGGTATTTCTTATGAAGCGTTTATTTAATATGAAGATGTCAGAAGGTGGATATGTTGTTGATCATTTAAATGAATTTAATACAGTTACTAGTCAGTTAAGTTCTGTAGGGGTAACTTTTGATGATGAAGTTAGGGCTCTGTTATTTCTATGCTCATTGCCAGAAAGTTGGAATGGTTTAGTTATGGCCATTAGTAACTCTGTCTATGGATCTAGTACTTTAAAGTTTGATGATTTTGTTGGTGCAATCCTTAGCGAGGAAATGCAACGGAAAAGCTCCAACGAGACATCAGGTAATGCTTTGACTACGGAGACTAGGGGAAGAAAAATGGAAAGAGGAAATAACCCAGGATATTGCAATAAGTCAATGAAAGGCAGATCCAAGTCTAGATCAGCGATAGTGTGTTGCAAATGTGGGAAGAAATGATTGCAAGTTTCAAAAGGGAAAAAAAGGAGACACGCAACAATAAAATAATCATGAAGCGAATGTAATAGGTGATGTGTTGCAAGATGCTTTGATTATTTATTTAGAAAATATTATTGAAGCCTAGGAGGTAGATTCAGGGGCCTCATTCCATGCCACACCTGATAGGAAACATTTTCATGATTATGTTCAAGGAGATTTTGGACAGGTTCGATTGGGTGATGATAAACCTTGTAAAATCATTGGAATGGGTATAGTTTTCATAAAACAATAGAATGGAAATCAATGGCTATTGAAGGAGGTAAGGCATGTTCTAGATCTGAAGAAAAATCTTATTTCAACAACGCAGTTGGGAGGTGAAGGCTGTGTGACTACTTTTACAAATAAAACCTAGAAGGTCACTAAAGGATCCCTGGTAATAGAAAAGGGAGAAAATGTTGGTACATTGTATTTATGCAATGATATTTGTAATTATGTTAATGCTTTTATGCCTACAGGAGAAGATATGTCATTGTGGCATCATAGGCTCAGGCACATGAGTGAGAAGGGGATGCAGATTCTTCACTCAAGAAATTTGTTGCTAGGTTTGAAGCATGTTGATTTAAAATTTTGTGAGAACTATGTTAATGGAAAACAGAAGAGAGTCGGATTCCTCAGAGTTGGGAAAGAAATAAGAGCGAAAAATTAGAGCTTGTACATACAGATGTATGGGGACCTTCTCAGGTATCATCTCTTGGTGGCTCTCGTTATTATGTTACTTTTATTGATGATGCAACTGGAAAAACCTGGATTTATTGTATTCGAAATAAATCTGATGTATTTGATACTTTTAAGAAATGGAAACCTTTGGTTACAAATGAGATAGGAAAAAGGTTGAAGTGTCTCAGATCAGACAATGGAGGTGAATATTGCAGCAAAGAGTTTGATTGTTCAAAGAACGGAATTCGTAGAGAGAAGACACTTCCAGGAACACCACAAGAAAATGGTGTGTCAGAAAGGATGAACATGACAATCATGGAGCGTGCAAGGTGCATGAGATTGCATGCAGGATTACCTTTACAATTTTGGGCAGATGCTATAGATATTGTTGTTTATCTAATAAACAAAGGGCCTTCAAGTTCCTTGGATGGTGGTATTCTAGAGGACGCATGGACAGGTAAAAAGGTAAACTACTCATTTTTAAAACTTTTGGTTGTGAAGCCTTTGTCCACATTAATAAAGAAAATAGAACAAAGCTTGAGAAAAATCAAAGAAATGTACCTTTATTGGATATGGTGTTAATGATTTTGGTTATCGGTTTTATGATTATGAAAAACATAAAATCATTAGGAGCATAGATGTCATATTCAATGAAAAGGTTTTGTATAAGGATCAGTTGCAGGAAAAGAAACAGGAAAAAGAAAATAGAGAATACACAGTGCTTGACAAGATCACATAAAAAGTGATGGTGCTTGAAAATCATAATGATCAATAGCCAAAACAACAACCACAACAACAACAAGCACCTCAAACGCCCAAAAGTGGTGTTAGAAGATCTACCAAGATAAGTAGACCCCCTGAACGATACTCTCCTTCATTGTATTATGTATTTTTGACTGATTCTGGTGAACCAGAATGTTATGAAGAAGCAGTGCAGGTAGAAACCAGGAAGAAGTGGGAGCAAGCCATGAAAGAAGATACGGACTCCTTAGCACATAACCAGACTTGGGACTTAGTCATGTTGCCTACAGGTAAAACAACATTACAGAATAAATGGGTTTACAAGTTGAAGGAAGAAGATGGAGGTAGAAAAAGGTACAAAGCTAGACTTGTGGTCAAGGGGTTAGCACAGAAAAAAGGTATTGATTTTGATGAAATATTTTCTCATATTGTTAAAATGAATTCAATCAAAACTATTTTAAGTCTAGTAGCAGTTGAAGATTTGCATCTTGAGCAGTTAGATGTAAAGACAACTTTTATCCATGGGGATTTGGAGGAAGAGATATATATGCAACAACCACAAGGATATGAGGTAAAAGGGAAGGACAAACTAGCGTGCAAGTTGAAGAAGAGCTTGTATGGCTTAAAATAGGCTCTAAGGAAGTGGTATCTAAAATTTGATAGGTTTATGTCTGAACAAGGTTATACTAGATGTCACTCTGATCATTGTGTTTATCTCAAAAGACAAAATGATGGCAACTATATTATATTGTTATTGTATGTAGATGACATGCTTGTTGCAGGTTCTAACACGCAAAAAATAAATGTGCTTAAAATAAAATTGACGAACTCATTTGCAATGAATGATTTGGGTGTTGCAAAACAAATCCTTGGTATGAGAATAACTAGAGACAGGAAGAATCACAAATTAACATTGTCTCAAAATAAGTACATAGAAAATGTGTTGAAAAGGTTTAACATGCAGAATGAAAAACCAGTTAATATATCTTTGGCTAGCCATTTCAAATTAAGTAAGGAGGAGTGTCCCAAGGCTCAAGAAGAAATGACTCATATGTCTAAAGTTCCATATGCATCAACAGTTGGAAGCTTAATGTAGGCAATGGTTTGCACAAGGCGTGATATTTCACATGCAGTGGGAGTTGTAAGCATGTACATGAACAATCCAGGAAAATAACATTGGATGGTGGTGAAGTGGATTCTCAGGTATTTGAGAGGTACCACAAATCAAGTAGTATGCTTTAGTGGTTCAAACATTGCTCTACAGGGATATGTTGATGAATATATGGCGAGTGATAGAGATAACAGGAGGAGCACCATAGGGTATGTGTTTATTGTAGTTGGAACAGCTGTCAGTTGGGTCTCAAAACTACAAAGTGTTGTTGCACTCTCAACAATAGAAGCAGAATATGTTGCTGCTATAGAGGCTAGTAAAGAAATGATTTGGTTACAAAGGTTTCCGGATGAATTGGGTAAGAAGAAGGAGTTGGGCAGGTTATACAGTGACATCCAAAGTGCCATACATCTTGCAAAGAACTCTACATTTCATTCCAAGACTAAACATATACAGCTCAAGTACCATTTCATATGGTCAACATTGGAAGATGGACATTTGAAGCTGGAAAAGACACACACACTAGCCAGAATCCTATAGATATGTTAACAAAAGTTGTAACCAGGGAGAAACTGAGTGTCTACTTAGTTTAAATTGGTCTTCAAGTATGATGAAGTAGATGAGAAACAACCAGGTCCAGAGTGGAGTCATTGTCTAGCAAATGAAGCAGCAGTGGAGTTGCTATAATCAGTCTCCAAGTGGGAGATTGTTGTGTGTGGAGCCTGATTATCTTCTTTATTCAGATTTATCGCCGCATTAGACCCCAGTTCGTAATGGGGCGGCAATGTCGCCTGTAATATTTGCACTGCATGGGGGGTCCAGTGGGGGGCAACTGTCAACTTCAGGAAATGTTGTAATTTCATAGATGTAAAATAGATGTAAAATTTCCTTGTAAAATGTTGTAACTTCATAGTCAATCTAGTTTGTTCATTAGGCAGAGCTCTGACAGTAGAAGTTATGTTTAATTTAGGGTTTTTTGCCCTAGAAGGCAACCCCTCGCTATATATGAGGGAATTGTACTGCGTCTATGTAAATCTGTATTCTGAGTGAGGAAGAGAGAGGAGATTGAGAGCGGAGAGGGAATTACAGTGGATCTGTTGTACGCTGTATCTCTTCAGTTTGCTAGATAATATAAAAGGAAGGACTGGATGTTTCTCTGTGGATGTAGCCCAAACTAGGTGAACCTTGTATATATGTCTCTCTTGTTTTATGTGTTTTCTATGTTTATATTTCTGCAATATTTTGTGTTCCATTGCTCTGTAATATATAATTTTCTAACATAACCCACAAAGATCATTGGTGTTGTGTATCAAGGCTTGAATAAATCGACCAAGGAGATTATATATGCCTCCAATTCGTAGACCAATGACCTTGGAAGATTCAAGAGGGGCACCATTCTTCCATACTAGGACTTGTCCATCAACAAAAGCCACTCTATATCCTTTGTATTCAAGAGAAGAAATAAACAAAAAAAATATTATTCAAACTAGGAACATAAAAAATATTCTTAATAGATACATTACCTCTTGATTCCAATTAGAAGGAAGATGAACCAATTCCCTTGACTTCATATTTTTCATTGTCTCCAAGCTCAAATCTTTTAGCTATCTTCTTTCAACCAATTCAAAGAGATGATCACAAATTCTAGTCATGTTCCTAGACGCACCACTTTCTACCAACCATATTTCATCATGACTTGGAATGGAACCTATAAAGGCAGAATAAAATGAGTATTTATAATTAGAGTCATTCTTCCTATGCCTTTTCTTATGATATGGTTCATTTAGATCAGCAACATAAACATGATCCCTCCCTCTCCTATTTCAATCTTCATTCCTTTGATCATCATCACTCTGATTCCTTTGAAGACATTGTTCCTGATAGTGGTCATCTACTTGATAACATAAACATTGAATATTTGACAAATATCTTCTATCTCTTCTATCTTGAGAGGGAGGAGGAGGTCTTCAATGAGAAGCAGGTTCCCTTCTTGGAGGAGATCATGGAGCAAGTGTTGAATTAGGTCTTCTACCATAACTTTGAAATATTCCAAAAATATGTCTTCTTCTCTTGTTTCTTCTTGGATGTGTTGCAAAATATTCTTCATCTCAAATATGTCTTGATTCTTTAGTCGTGCAGGCAACCCATAGCTTATCAAATGAAGGTGCATTTTCTCTTCCACAAACGCTTGATGCAAAAAAAATCCCATGATATATGAAAGCCACCCAAAGCCACATATACAAATTCCTTGTTAGATACTTCTTCTTCAATGACCTTGATTTGATCTCTTATTGAATTAATCTTGATGAAGTATGATGCCACTGTGTCATTCCTTGTCATCTTGATATTGCGAAGTCTACTCCTTAGATTGATGGATTGATTGACATTGTTGATAGTGTACAATCCAACAATGGCATCATACATAGCCTTGGAAGTTTTATGCTCAACAATATAGGGAATTAAATGATCCCTCACAAAGTCTAATATGATACTTCTTTCCAAGATGTCATCTTCATGAAACTTCTACTTTCCTGCTTGATCAGATGGTTGAATAACTTTACATGTAACCTTGTTTCTTTAAAGTATTGTGTGAATTCTATTGAAATTTTTAACTTGGATCGGTCTTCATAGATATGAAATGTAATATTGATTCTTTTATATTTTAAAATGAAAGAAAATTTAGTATTGTTATTTTTTTTCATGGGTTTCATGCTCAAGGTCATTTTATTTAGAGGTGAAGCACCCATTGAGTGTTTCTAGGGTTTTTCCTAGTGTCAAGAAGTCAATAGATTCTTGGCATATGAAGAAGACCCCATTGGGCACATTGTAACATGTCAAAAGAATTATTTTTTTTATTTAAAAGTGTCAAAATACCCTCCAAGACAAAGTCAGCTTGGAAGCTAAGAAGTCGGTCTCATTAGGGCAAGTTGTCCTCCTTGGAATCATATATATAGAAGGGAACTTGACCTCCTATGGATACTCACTCACCTCTCATCATACAAGCGAAGGAGAAGCAAAATAAATGCAATCAAATAAGGATATAATTACGAAGGAAAAAGTGTTTCAATTATCTCTCTCTCTCTCTCTACAAAGTCAAAGTTGAGGAAATTGCAGAAAGAATGCCGAAGAAAGGACTATTACATCACCTAAAAGCCCTAGAAGGAGAAGAAACCTAAGAAAAGGCAAAAATAAGCCCTTGTATCCCTATAATTTCTCACATGTGTGGAAGGAATAACTATTGCAAGGGCCGCAAATCTCAGACCTGCAATGGAGGCTAAAATTCTATCGCCAGGGGTCAAAGTTGTGCAACTAGAAGAGATTTCATTAGGTTTGAGTTGGATAGAAGAATCAAATCATCAAGAAGGTTTGGCTTGGTCTTCTAAGGGTATTGGTCTTGGTCTAGAAGTCTTTGAATTCATCACTTTAAGAATCTATAAGAAGAGAAGAGATTTGTGGGTTTTCCTCGAAATTGGAGAAGTTTTGGCCTTGGCTTGCAGCCTACATCTTGTGTTCTTGTGTATTGTTTATATTCTTCTTTTGGTAGTTGTTTAATGTTGAAAAAAACACAATAATAAGAGAAGAAGCTAATAATCAATAAAATTAAAAATACATCACAGTAGTTATAAAGTTTAAGAGAAATCATCCTAATTGTATCCCTTTAGATTTCTCAACATGGTATCAGAGCTAAGGTTGTCTAAGGGTGTGATGAAGATCACTGCATCCTAGAAGAACACATTGAAGTAGTTTTCTATCATGTCAAATCATCTCAAGTAAGGCATCAAAGCATTGTGGAATCCCCTATTATCTATCCAGAATCATATGACCAAGACTTCTACAAAGGAAAAAGGGTTATTCTTAGCACTTACAGGTACGCTTGAAGATGAAAATATATGGGTAATCAACAGTGGATCATCCAAACATATGACATGTGAACACAAACAACTAAATACCTTATCAAGAGGAAAATATTACTACTCTGTTGAACTTGGTGACAAAAAGAGTTATCTTGTAAGAGGAATTTTATCAACCTCATAGGAGATGGAGCTAAAGAATGGAGGAAACATTCATCTCAACAACATTCTATTCATGCTAGGTTTGAAAAAGAATTTACTTTCCATTTCATGTCTAGAAGATAAGGGATATAGAGTCACTTTTATAGATGGAAAGGTTATGATATGGGATAAATTATCTAGCATCGACAATTCAAAAGTAATTGGGATTCGTGAAATAAGACTCTACAGGTTTTTGACACCTCTCTCTCAAGGTCCAGTTCACATTGAAGTAAGTCACTGTGAACTTTGGCATAGAAGGTTTGGACACCTTCACTACAAAATATTACCAACTCTAAAATTCAATGGTGAATGGCATCCTTGAAATTAAGGAGGATCATGAAGGATTGTGCAAGGGAAGTGAATTAGGAAAAAATGTTAACAAACCATTTGGAAGCAATGCTTCAAGATCAAAAGAAGTCTTGGATACCATTCACTCTGATGTTTGTGGTCCTATGTTTACAAAGTCTCTTGGAGGTCATCTATATTATGTAACTTTCATTGATGACCACTCAAGGAAAAATTGGATCTATTTGTTGAAGTCCAAGGATGAAGTATTCAAAAAAATTCAAGAATTCAAAGTAGAAGAAGAAAATATTATAGAAAGAAGGATAAAGATACTAAGATATGATAATGGAGGAGAATACACTTCAAATGAGATCATAACTTTTTGTAAGGAGGCTAGAATTAAGAAGGAGATGATATTCCCATATAACCCAGAGCAAAATGAAGTAGCTGAATGAAAGAATCGCTTGATTGAGGAAAGTGTTAAAGCCATGTAACATGATCAATAATTGTCTAAATTTATGTGGGGTAAATCAACAAAAGGTGATGTCTACATTCAAAATCGAATTCCTCACAGATCATTAGAACACATGAATCCTGAAGAAGCATTCAATGGGAAGAAACCAAGTGTATACCATCTTTGAATATTTGGTTTTCATGTCTACATTCACATTTTGAAAGCTAAGAGAAAGAAGTTGGATCCTACAAGCATGAATGGAATATTTGTTGGCTATAGTAACACTTCAAAGGCATATAGGATCTACATAAAGGAAGGGAACCGAATAGAATTAAGCCAAGATGTGATCTTTGATGAAAGTATTACATTCAAGAAATATAAGGACCTCCCGATTGACTTTGATGAATCATGAAGAAATTCCAATATTTGAAGAATTTCCTAGGGAGGAAGAAAATTTAAATCATACAGAAGATCTTAGTGAACCTGTGCAACAAGTCATCATCCCTGAAAGCAGAAAGATACCTAATTGGTTCAGGTATACTCTTCTAGATACAGAAGGACATGGAGCAGCCAAAGGTACATACAGGGAAAGTAAGAATCCCAAAAGATATTCATGTTATGCAGGATATATGAAAATTTTAATATAAGAAGAGTCATACACCTTTGAATATGTTGTCAAACATCAAGAATGGAAAGATGCTATGAATGAATAATATTAATCAGTAATGAAGAATGGAGTTTGGGAAATCGTTCCTAGGCCTAAAAGAAAATATGTGGTAACTTCCAAGTGGCTCTACAAGATTAAACATGCAGCATATGGAAGTACTATTAAAATTAAGGCAATATTTGTGGTTAGGGGTTTCTCCCAACAAGAAGGAATCAACTATGAAGAGACATTTTCACCTACAACTAGGTATACAACTATGCGATCATTGATCTCTTTGGAAGCATCGATGGGATGGAACATCCATCAAATGGATGTCAAGACAACATTCCTTAATGGCACCATCGATGAAGAAGTCTATATAGAACAACCCTTGGGATTTTAAGTGAATGATAGAGAAATTGATGTATGTGGGATGAAAAAGGAACTTTATGGCGTTAAGCAAGCACCAAGGGCTTGGTACGCTAGAATGGATACATATATGAAAATATTGGGCTTCTTAGAGAGTTCTTCTAATTATAATCTCTATATCAAGTTTGTGAAGGATGAGCCCATAATAATTCTTCTTATGTGGAGGATTTTCTCATGACAAGCGTGGAAGGTTGTATTCAAGAGTGCAAAAAACAATTGGTAGCATAATTTGATATGGACCTAGGGTTGATGCATTATTACTTGGAGTTGGAAGTTTGGCAAGGACATGATGAGATATATCTAGGTCAAGGAAAATATGTGATTAATATTCTAGAAAGGTTTGACACGATGGATTGCAAACCTATGACAACCCTTATGATCACAAATTTGAAGAGGCTAAGAAGTTCTTATTCAATCTGTTGGGTCCCTATAATACTAGTGATTACCCAATTACTATTATAGTTGTACCCCTTATTAATATTGTTGTGCCCCTATTGTCCCCATATTGTTATTACTGTGCCCCATAGAATCCCTCTATTGTTATTTTTGTGGCTTTATATTATTATTGTTAGGTCAGCTGGGTTATATTGTGACTCCTTAGACTCCTATATATATAGAAAGGAGGTTTTGTCATTTGAATCATCCAAGAATTGTTCATTTATGTCATGTAAAGGAGGTTGCCCCCTCGAAGAGGCTGAATTCTAAGGCGTTGATCTATATTTTCTATTCTCTTGAGCTGGTTTCATAACATTTGGTATCAGAGCTTTGGATTCTAGGGTTTCGCTGCTCCAAACAGGTCATCGTGGAATTTTCCCTATAACTTTTTTTCTGCAATGTTTTAGAAGCTAAAAAAAAAAAACCCATTTGAGAAGACATCGTGCTAAATCTTGGGTCCAAATTTCAGAGCTTTTTGAGATATTTGCGGAGATATGATCTGAGGAATTTGGTCTTTTTGTAGACTCCTGAATTACTTTCCAAAAAGGTGACCTAGGAAAACTCATCATAACTTTTTCTCTGAGCATTGGATTGAAATTTCGTAAGAAGGTGCAGAAAGAGGACGGACTGTAGTTTCTTTTATATATTTTTCAAAGCCAAAGGTCAAAACAGTGACTCGTGGCACGTCGTACAAGTTCACTCTACTGAACTAGTCTATAATCAGGTCACTGTGGGAGATTTCACATAGCTCTTCCTTGGAGAATCCAATTTGGATCAGACTAGTGGCATTGGAAAGAGGACACAGAGGGATACCACAGGTCGCAATTTTAGAACTGGATGATTTGAAAGTACAAAGATACATCAGAGGCAATATCGAGCTCCTGCAAAGTGAAAAAAAAGGTGTGTAGATTCTTTTAAATTTTTGCTTAAGATTGGTTTGAAAATTTATTTTGAAGGAATTCAAAGGGCTAGTAGAGCAATATTATCGGTAACTGCTACCTAGAGGAAAGAAAATGCAAACACCTAGTAAGGAACCTGAAAGCTATAGCATGACTCATGAAGAAGAGGAAGAAATGCTATGTGATATATCAAAAATACAAGAACAAGTGCAACAAGTGTCACTTGCACAAAAAGAAACATAATCTAAGATGGATGGTTTAAGGAAAGATGTAAAAGCTAAGATGGATGGTTTAAAGAAAGGTGTAGAAGCTAAGATGGATTGTTTAAAGAAATGCGTATAAGCTAAGATGGATGGCATGGAAGCTAAGATGAATAGTATGGACGCTAAAATTGATGGCATGGATGATAAGATGGAAGAATTGAAGATAAATATGAATAAGTTGCTACAAGAAATGGTCACTAATGGTGAAAGGGTACTAAAGGAAACTCATGATGAAACAAAAGAAATGTTAATCATGATTCCAAAAACTCTAATGTTGGATCGAAGACCCACCATATTCCGAAAATCGAGATGAGGAAGTTTGATGGCAAGGATCCCACAACTTGGATATTACAGATGGAGCAATTTTTCAATCTCAATAATGTGCAAAACACACAAAAGGTACGTATTGCAACTTTATATTTGGAACCCAATCAATTTGTATGGTATCAATGGCTTTGCTCTCGTAAACAAATTGTCACTTGGGCAATTTTTACGGAAGAATTAACAGCACATTATGAAGATACAAAAAGAAACACTTTTTTTAGCCAATTGATAAGTCTCAAACAAAAGGGTTCAGTAATGGAGCACATTGAGGAGTTCCAAAAATTGAACATAAGGGTAAAAAATATTTCAGAGGAGCATAGGATTGATGTTTTTATAGGGAATTTAAAGGATAATATCGAACATGATGTTCGCCTTTGGGAACCTAATTCATTAGAGAAGGCATTCAGGTTAGCGAGAAAAACGGAAAGCAAAATTATGGCAACCAGGAAGCATACCAGTCACAACTATAAAGATGGAAGTGTTGTTACCCCCAACCTTCCACAACCTATAAGGTTGACACCACAACAATTGGAAGAAAAAAGAGCAAAAGGGCTTTGTTACAGTTGTGATAGCAAGTACACTAAAGGTCATAATTGTGCTGAAAAGAAATTATTCTACATAGATTGTGAAGAGGAAGAAGAAAAGGAGCAAGAAAGTCCAAAAGAAGAGGATATACTCCAGGAAGAAAGCCTAGATAAAGAAGAAATGAATCCGACCATATCTTGTAATGCATTGGCTGGAATTACCACTCCTCAAACCATCAAGATCGAAGGACAAATCAAGAAGAAAAAGGTAATAGTGCTTATTGATTCAGGAAGCACCCACAATTTTATTCATTGTAAGGTAGCAAAAGAATTGAATTGCTTCCTATATCTAGCACCAGAGTGTCAAGTGATGATTGCAAATGGAGGGACAATAAATTGCTCTAGAAAGTGCCATAATATCAAGCTATCCATGGGAGAATATGTATTGACTAGCCCAATGCTTTCCATTCCAATGGGAGGTGTTGATGTTGTATTAGGAGTCCAATGGCTACAACCATTGGGTACAATAGCTTTTAATTTTCAAGAACTTTTCATCAAATTTTCTATGGAAGGAAAGGAAGTTGAATTAAGGGGTATTATAGGGAAACCAGGAAAGATAATCAGCTCTAATGGTATGACAAAGCTTCTAAAAAAGGAACAAAGAGGTGTAATTGCACAATTATGTTCGCTAGATGTTTCCACATGGGAATCATCAATTTCTCCAGATCTCCAAAAAGTCCTGGATAATCATTCCAAGGTATTTGATACTCCTAAAGGTCTCCCACATGTGCATGATCATGATCATGTTATTCATCTAATTCCAGGATGTGTTCCTCCAAACATCAGGCCGTACAGATATCCCTATGTCCAAAAGAGTGAAATTGAACGTATGGTTGCAGAAATGCTAGAGGCTGGTATAATTCAACTGAGTCAAAGTTCTTTCTCTGCTCCAGTAGTATTGGTGCACAAGAAGGATGGATCATGGCGCATGTGTCCGGATTATAGGGAGCTCAACAAGCTCACTATTAAAGATAAGTTTCCCATTCCTGTCATTGATGAATTACTGGATGAATTTGCATGGATCAATTTACTTCACCAAGTTGGATCTTCGTTCAGGATATCATCAAATCAGAATGAAGACTGAAGACATACCGAAAACAACATTTAGAACTCATGAGGGTCATTATGAATTTTGTCTCTTTTGGGCTTACCAACGCGACCTTCAACATTCCAGGTTTGATGAATTCAATTTCAAACCATTCCTTAGAAAATTTGTGTTAGTATTTTTTGATGATATACTAATCTACAGCAAGTCTTGGAAGGATCATGTTGAACATGTTGACAGGGTGCTACAACTATTGGAGGAGAACAATTATATGCAAAAAGATCCAAATGTTTCTTTGGAGGTCCAATACGGTTGGAATATCTGGGTCATATTGTTATCTCATGAAGGAGTTAAGGTTAGACCCTAGCAAAATTTAAAGCATTAAGGAATGGAAAATCCCCACATCCATAAAGCATCTACAAGGATTTCTCGAGTTGACAGGGTATTATTGCAAGTTTGTTAAGTATTATGGGAGAATAGCAGCATCTCTAACAACATTATTGAAGAAAGATGCATTTTCATGGACTCCGCAAGCAACAAAGGCCTTTGAACATCTTAAAGAGGCAATGTGCAAGCACCGGTCTTAGCTACACCGAACTTCACAAAAACCTTTATTGTGGAATGTGATGCTTCAGGGAATGGAATTGGTGTTTTTCTAATGCAAGATGAAAGACCCATTGCTTTTGAAAGTCGTCCAATCAAGGGAAAGTTTTTACACAAAGCTATTTATGAGAAGGAAATGTTCGCAATACTCCATGCAATTAAGAAATGGTGACCCTACCTAATGGGAAGACACTTCAAGGTAAAAACGGATCATGATAGCCTTAAATACTTTTTAGAACAAAGATTATCCTCTGAAGAGCAACAAAAGTGGGTCACAAAGATGTTGGGTTATGACTTTGAAATCATCTACAAAAAAGGGAAGCAAAATGTGGTGGTATATGCACTCTCAAGAAAGGATGAGGATGTGGAAGCATTTTTGTGTGCCATTTCTATTATCCAACCAGATTGGATAAATGAAGCAAGGGAGCAATGGAAGATGACGAAGAAGTGTGGGCACTTATTCGAAAGTTACAACAAGATTCTAGTACGTCGGATACATTTAGCTGGCAAAATGATTCGTTATGGTACAAAGATCGCTTATACATCTGTAAGAATTCCCAGCTAAAACAAAAGATTCTTATGGAATTGCACACTTCTCCCTTAGGAGGGCACTCAGGATTTT
>APFE030626129.1:47193-67952 GCA_000404065.3 Pinus taeda
ATATTGTATAAGCCTGAAAACCAATCTCTGATTGGCAGTCTTATACAAAAAATGTAGAGTGAAAATCAGGGACACCTGACACTCTATATTTTCCAAAAGAAAAATCTTTCTTTCTTTCTCATTTCCATCTCACTCCACTCACTTCATCTCACTTCATTTCATTTCCATTTTCACTCCACTCACTTCATTTCACTCCATCTCATCCATTTCATTTCATCAATAAAAAAAAAATTTCCCATGATCATTTCCATTCAGATAGTTATTGTCTAACTATCTCTATATTAGCTAAGTGGTTTTTGTGCCAAGTTTCCGCAGCCGGAATCAGTTTCCGCAGCCAGAAGCAGTTTCCATAGCCACCACTCTGTTTTTCAAATTTACAGTCAAGATGTTAGTGCAACAAAATGAAAATGCAGGTATGACTAAGCATGAAGACATGTATATGGAGCATCTGCATACATCAACAGGGAGCAATTGAGTAAGGGCTAATGGACAACAAAGACAAGTATTCTAAAGGTATGAGCAAAAAATTTCTTTCAAATAGCAATTAAAGGCACAAATTTGCATAGTTATTGAACCATTAAAGCTCACTATGTGCAATGATTATTACAATAGCTCCACTACCATTCCACGACCTTACTCCATAAACCATACATTTACTCCCTAAACGGTCTCATGATTATTTTTGGGTTCAACTCATAGATGAACTACACTCCCACACTCCACTTGTATTCATGTGACGTGACCTATGTAAATACGGCTCCTCTCCACCGTACTTTGTGCAGTCATTTTATCAACGTGTAACGTCTCTCACGCAGCCGTTCAATTCAAAATTCCGACGCCATTTCACTTGTGTTAAAGCCGCACCTTGATAGCATATGTCTCCATTTCATCTTACCTGCTCATCCTCTGTTTCCACTTACAGCTCCTGAACACCCGATTCCCATTATCCATTTTCCATTTTAGGCCATCGTTCTTCCACAAACTTTGCAACAGAACCATCTTACCTCTAATAAAACCCTCATACAATACGCAGTTGAATTCCAGAGAGAATTCTAAACAAAGGAAAAGATGGGACGGTTACTGAGGGCAGAGCCAGAAGGGCTTAAGTTTTTAGAAAGATATCCTCAAGCAAAAGAGTTGCTGAAGAAAGCTAAATGGATTCGTTTCATTCAGAAATTCAAAGGCCGTAATAAAGAAGTAACGAAAGCCTTTGTAAGGTCTTTCAATGACCAGGTGGTGGAGATTGGAGACCTGAAATTCACGATCACTGAAGCCTTAATTACAGCTGCTACAGATTTTCCCCGGGAAGGTGAGTGTTGGTTTAAAAACAAAAGTCTGGACGAGCAAGCATGGAGAGTTATATTGCGTAACTCAGGTATGGACGTTACTGTATTTACAAGAGGGATTCATGTTCATGCATTGAAAGAAGAATGGGCAGGCTTACTATTAATCATTCAAAAGTTTATCACTTGTGAAAGCTGATTTGGGACGATGTACATGTATCACACTAGGCTATTGATGAACTTTTTAGAGAAACAAGCTCTTAATCTGCCCTATTTCTTACTGTTGAGTTTGAAAAAGATGAGCACTACAGTCCAAAAGAACATAGGAGATATAGAGCCTCATTTATATCATCATGGACTTGTGAGGATTCTAGTTGAAGACCAGTTGAAGAGAAACAAAGATACTTGGGAGTGGTTTCTAGTGAGAAACTATTTTCAAGAGCAATCTGAAGCACCGGGAAGCAGTACACCAAAGGCACCGAGAAAGGGTAGGAGAAAAGGAAAAAGTGCCATAATCCAAGACTCTCCTATTGATAAAACTAAAGAAACTGTTCAAAAAGAAAAAGAGGAAAGATCTAAGGACAGAAAATAGAGAAAGTTGAAAGGAAAGAGGAACTTACAAGATGTTTACCAATCACCAGAACCATATATAGAGGAAGACTATCAAGTGTTATCTGAGGGACTAGTGCATCTCCAAAAACAAGTTGCCACAGCTAAGAAGGAAGAAAAAGGGAAACAAATTATGGAAGAGGAAATTACTAGCCCACAGTACTTAAGAAGGAGTAGCAAACTTAAAGGAAAGTGGAGGAGAACACAAGTAAAAGGACCCCACTTCATTGATTTGGGTGGGGAAACACCTGAGAAACCTCAAGCTGGTCGTAGTCCACCTCATCTTCTGCCAAATATTGAAGCCAGCCCCTCAGATGTTGATGTAAGCCCTTCTTGGCCAGAACTAGAAGACAGTCCTCCTCCTCAACAAGACTTTGAAGCCAGCACGAGGAAAACACCTGAAATTGATCCAAAACAGCAATAGGTATATGACTACCTCGAATATTTAGAGAAGACAGCTGCAGGCCTGAGCACACCATCCATTCTGCCTCACATAACACAAGATGCACAGGTTCAAGCTTTAAAACAAGAAGTGTTTGAATTGGAGGTTTTAAACAGGCACATTAAACAAGAAAACGAGGCATTAAAAGAGAAAAACAAAGTGGACAAGATTATTCATGATAATACCATGTTACATATGGTTTGTGGTAGAAGAAGAACAAGAAACTAAAGAAGAAGTGCAGAAAGTTGAACAGAGAATTAATCAATCTCAAGTTCAGATGTTTGATAAGGAAACCCAGGATGGTGGTAGCACCAAGAAAGAAGAGGAGAGGACTGGATGTATTAGCAGAGGCTTCAGAATACATAGACTAAAGGAAGATGACTAAATTTTGGTTGCATGAGGACATGCAACACCTTCACAGTGGGGGTATGTTGAGTCCCAAATTTACATCTTCCCTACATCCCTTTTTAGCCTTTTTCTCCAGTTACCTAAACCTCTAAGCTATCAAATCATTGCATATTAGTTTAAAATGAGCATATAAATGGTTTCCTAACTATGTTTTGTGGCTGTTGTTTGATTTAGATTTTTGTTCAACCAGCTGCGGAATCTGTCACTTTCCGCAGCCAGAATCAGTTTACATAGCCTTTTTGTTAAACTCTATGCTATAGGTGTCTATTGAAGAACTCAGCCACATGGGAAAGCTACAAAGGACGTGGACATGGAACGTGTCCCCTTGGTTCAACCAAATCATCCACAGAAGCCCGTGGTCAAGGCCGGTCAAATAGTGGTCAACATAAGGAGTTTAGTGCTGGCACGACTCTATTTTCATCACGAGGAGGATTGCGTGGCAAGGTCCTGAGTTTTAGGAGGTGTGCTAACACCTAGGGACTGCTCAGGGACCGAATCCAACAAGCCACCTCCTTGGATTTACTTCCCATGGCTACCATGCTGCAAAAATTCCGATTATGGTCTTTTACGTGTCTGGCTACCAGCGCAGACCTTGTTAGTTAGTTATGTATTTTCTACTATAAATAACGCATCTTCATATGCATATAGGCTAGTAGCTGCTGTTGTGTAATCTTGACTGTTGTACGAGCCATTGAGTTGAGACTTAGTTTGTATTTTATGACTGCATTGCAATATATGAGAAGACACTGATTTTGCATTCAAATTCGTGATTGTTTCTGATTGACCGAGGTTGGAGAGGGCCCCTGTACACCAAGGTCCTGTAGTTGATGTATAGCTTTATGTTTTTCTTCATTTTATGCTCTTGATACCATAGATATTTGTTGTATATATTAACTTGTTCATGGTATTTATGTTATTTGTTGTCCATAGTTTCTTTTATGCTTTTAATTGATTATCAATTGATCAGTGTTTGCATTTCAGGTTCTAATAGGAAGCTTGGGCAGTGCATATAGTTTTTGATGACTAATGACATGATGGAATTATCTTGTCCTACTGCTGATTTGTTTTATTGGTTCTAATTCCAGCATTGTTTGTTTCTTTAGCTTTTCTTTGTTCATTTACTTTTCTGCAAGGTGGATATTAGACTATTCATATCATTCTTCAGTTACCTCCTATAGCCATAGCGAGTCGAATGGTGAGGGATTGAGTGTGAATGTATAGTTTGATACTAGTTTATTTACTTTTGCAAGTTAGTGATTAGATTTCTCATAACATTCTCGGTTGCCTCCTATAGCCAGAGCGAGTCGAATGGTGAGGGATTGTAGAATGAATGTGTAGTTTAATCGTAGTTTTATTTTATGCAATTTAGATATCAGATTACTCAATTTGTGTATTATTACCTCCTATACCCAGAGCGAGTCGAATGGTGAGGGGTCAAAAATGAATTGATGTGATATGATTTAGTTTACTTTGCTTACAGTTTTTAAATCGCTTTGAGTTCAGTCTTTTCTTTTCTTTATACAGCAGCAAGGATACTGGGTTCCATAGTCACTAATTCACTATTTTGTTAATTAGAATCTAGGCACGTCTTGATTTCATCATTGTAAGTTTGAACACCTTAGGAACACTTTGAAGTTTGGAAATTATTTTAAAGGCCATCATTACCTTGATTACTAGAATCACCATCTCACATTAAGGAATCAACAAGAAGATAAATCCAAAAACAAATCAAAAACTAAAAACAACAAAGAAATAAGAAAATGGTTATCTTGCATAGATAGTGCACTTCACTTCAACTGTTTACGACTCCCGGATTGACAATTTATATAGCAATTTAGGACACACTAAATTGACCAAACAAAGTGTTGAAGTCACTTGCTCATGCATGTTAAGTCTCTAACAAGTGCATGAACACATTATTTTACGCAAATCTTGGACAAGAATAGCATGTTCCATCAAGACTATGCATGTGTGATGTCCAATCCATGTCAATAGTCAGTGCGAACTGTGTTGGACCTCAGAATTACTCTCTCTTTAATAACTTTTCTCACTTATTTCTCTTGTTTTTCCATGAAGGATAGATCCCCATCATTGATAAATGATATATTTTGTTTCAAGGAAGACATTAAATGATTGACATATTATACTTTTATGTTTTTTCTATTTGAAATGATTTTTGGCAAATTAGCTACAGAATGTAGCCCATTCTGCAGCTAACCATGTGTTCCATAGCCACTTCCATGGTTGAACAGGTTACATGTGTCAAACAAGGAAATCGGCCACATGGGAATCTCTGGAATGGTCACGATATGGATCCTATCCTAGTCACTTGGCCTAGATCGACAAAAAAGCTAGCTTAATACCACAGTCAAAGGTGGATTCAAACGAAGAAACCTGAGAGCAATAGGACTCTGTGTCCACTCTTCATGGCTAATTAATAAATCCAACAGTTTTTTTGTAGCATTAACTCGAACCAACCATCGGTGATAATAGTTCATGCAACCATCTTGCTGACTTAAAGTCACCTGTAGCTGATCAACCATTTACGCAGATCTGTTTTAATACGTGGAGACCACCTGTAGCTAAATTCTCTCAAAAGACAGTTAGGAATTTTTCTTTAAATATTAGTTGTAAAGAACTAAGAAGGAGTTCGAATTTATGTATGTATTAAGCTAAGACTTACAGCTCTGTAATTTTGGAACTTATTTTCCTATTAATAATATGAAGTCATGTTTAACCAAGTGATCATTTGAAAGAGTATCTTCAGCTAGTTAGCGACTCAACTCAGTCAGTTGCAGAGGGCCCCTACACTGAACGAGGTTTTTCTTTTGTTATTTTTTAGTTTAGATTGATTTCCTGCAGTTTATTTTATTTTAATTCTGTTCAGTAGCATGATGTTAGAATTTGATGGTGCAGTCTTGTTTCTCTTATCTATTTCATAAGTGAAACTTGTTTTGTTTTAACAGGGTAAGGTGGAAAAGTCTTCAGAATTGGTGAATTCACCTGCAATGCCTTAGTAACACAATGATAATGGCTGGCTGGCGGGAAAGAATGGTGGAAGAGGGTTTCTGAGTAACTGTAACTATTTCAGAGCTGGAAGTGAACAGATTACGGATAGCAGCACTGTTAAGCAGGGGACAAGAACTGACTGTCCAGATGGGTGTAGAGGGGTCCATTGGGACCCCCACCTATAAACAAATAATCATGCAGAAACAAAGGCAGCAAGCAAAGGAAGGAGTCAGAATCACGGGGAATGACAGGCTCAAGCTGAGCGGCGGGAGAAACAAGGAGAAGACACAAGTGGAAAACAATGAAACAAGCAGCAATAAAATAATCAAAGGCAAAGAAGTTGAGGGTTTGGAAGATAATGAAGATAGAAACGCTTCAGGACAAAATCTGACAAGAAACAAGGAAAAACAACCAGGAGCAGACGGGGAGCCCACAGACAACAGGCGAGGGAACAAAGAGAAGGAAGGGATCACAAGCTCAAACCCCAACAAATACTCAACAACAAATGGTATTTGTAAACCAAGGAAAGCTGAAAGTCTCAGAGTTGTGATAACAGATCCAGAGATACAAGCCTATAAAGAGCACATGGCAGAACATGCAGTCATATGCAAGTTCATGGGAATGTGGCCAACTGAAAGAGCCTTGTGTCAGTGGATAAGATAGCATTGGAAGCCCAGAGGAGATGTTAAACTACACTTGGGAGCCAAAGGTTTCTTTACAGTTGTGTTTACCAACCTGGAAGACAAGGACAAGATTTTCGACGGAGGCCCGTATTTCATGGCCTCATCTGGTCTATACATGCGACCATGGAAACCAAACTTCGTTCCAGAGAAAGAATCTTTTACTCAGGTTCTAGTGTGGATCCGCTTTTTCTCTCTCCCGATAGACTATTGGGGTCTGAACGCTCTAAAACAAATTGGAGATCAGTTGGGGACTTTCATCAAAGCCTCAGAGGCAACATTGCAGAAGAAATACACCTCATATGCAAGAATATGCATGGAAATGGATGTATCAGGAGCACTGTATGAGGAGCTATGGCTCGAGTATAGGGATGAGAATTATTTTCAGGCAATAGGTTATAAGAAGATCTCATTTTGATGCCGTAAATGTCATGAACACAGACATTTAATAAGGGAATACCCCATGAACAAGAAGGAGGAGGAAGCTAAAACAGAACAAGAAAATAAGGGCAAAGACAACTTTATAACCCTGAAGTCAAGGCAGAGAGCCAACAGAAGAAGGGCATACAAAGCAGGAACAGCTAGAAACAACAACAACAATACCTTTGAAATCTTGGATTTGGAGACAGACTCAGAGGAGACACAGAAGACCAAAGTAGCGGATAAGGAGCTAAGAGACAAGGAGGAACAAACTAGGAAAGAAGAGGAAGAGGACAAAAACAACAACGAAATCCAAATGAGGGAGCGACCAGAAGATCCGGAGGAGGATACAGACATGCTGAACAGTGATGGAGGAAGCGAGGACATTGAGCTAGAGGAAGCTTTAGCCCGGGCAGGGTTGAATCTACCTAGCATAGTGGAGAACTGGAAAAATAAAGGTATAGAAACTGTATCGGAAGAAGAAATCAAAACAATCAGTGATCTGTTTACAGCAAGGCAGGAAGCAGAACTAGAAAGGCAACATAGGAAGCTAGGTGTCACAAGAGGAAATGGGCTCCACCCGAAGAGTCTTCTATGGAACTCATCAAGCTCAAGGTAAAAGAAGAAAAGGGGCCGAAAGACAAGCAATGAAGCTCTGCAGGAGCTAGGAATGATAATGATCAACTCAGGGAAGATCAAGGCTCTTAGCGCCTTCCCGTCCTTTCAATAAAACCTCAAATTTTTCATGAAGATCATATCCTGGAATGTAAGAGGGCTAAACAGCCAAGCAAAGCACAGACTACTGAAACGCAAATTCCAGAAATATAGACCGAAAATCATGTTCTTACAGGAAACCAAATGTAGCAGTTCCAGTATGGAGAGGATTACCAAGAAGATCGGAAGGCACATAAACTTTCTAGAAGTTGAAAGTAAGGGCAGAGAAGGAATCTTAGCCACACTATGGGACACAAAAGAAATTCAAATACTATCTGCAGAAGAGAACAAGCACTTCATTGCTGTGGAAGCTCAACCCACAGGTAATTCTGAATCATTTTTATGTGTAAATGTTTATGGACCATAGAAGATAGAAGATAAAATCAGTTTTCTGAATTCCTTAAATAGACTTATTATTAGGCATCCAATGTCCAAATATATTCTGGGGGGTGACTTCAACATGATAACAACCCTTCAAGAGAAGAAATGAGGTCTAAGGAAACTTAACAGAGATGCGGAGTCTTTCACTAGTTTCATTGAGAACGCTAAATTGGTAGACATTCATACCAAGAGTGGCAATTTCACATGGAATAATAGAAGAGGGGGAAATAGAATGATAGCCTCCCGCTTAGACAGATTTTTGATTTCGGAGATCATCACAATGGATGGTATCCTGGCAAAGTCAGACATCCTGCCTAGTGGAGGGTCAGACCATTGGCCAATATCGCTCATAGTTGCTGTTCAGGGCACACCAAGGAATAAACCCTTTAGATTCGAAAAATTTTGGTTGGATCATCCCAACTTCCTTCAGCTGGTAGAGAACTGGTGGTTAGAACCTCTGGAAGGTATGGGATCCAAAATGTTTAAACTGCGGAAGAAATTAAGACTTATTAAAGACAAGATAAAAGAGTGGAAGAGAACAGTTTTTGGAGATATCTTCAAGGAGAAAACCCTTATAGAAGATAAGTTGGAACAAATTCACAGAGAGTGGGCAGTCGGGCAAAACAGTGAGGAGTCTATAGAACAGGAAAAAACTCTAACTCAACAGTGGCATAGTCGATGTCGGCAGGAAGAAATTCTCTGGAGGCAAAAATCAAGAATTCAGTGGTTAAAAGAGGGAGAGCAGAACACAAAATGTTTTCACAGATCTGCTCTTGATTACAGAAGTTCAAACAAAATTCTTGAGATGAGAAATGGAAATGGGGAGTCAGTGAAGAACCACCATGACATATCAGAGTTTCTCTCAGCTCATTTCAGCTCCATAGCACAGGAACTGCAAATAAATAGAGGGGAAGCCATTAGGGAACTTCTAAAAGCCATTCCTAAAGTTGTTACCTCTGAGCAAAACTGGGCCCTCAGCAGGGAAATCACATTGGAAGAGGTGGAGGAAGCGGTCAGAAGCATGCCAAATGATAAGGCCCCTAGGTCGGATGGGTTTACAATCAATATTTACAAGGCTTGCTGGAATATTGTGAAGCAGGATGTTTGGGATGTTGTAGAGGACTCCAGACGCTCTGCAACCATTCTCAAATCCATTAATTCGACCTTCATAGCGCTCATTCCGAAGGTAGAGGAAGCCAACACTCCTGAAAATTTCAGACCTATTTCTCTCTGCAATGTCATCTATAAAATAATATCAAAAGTTATTGCCAACAGGCTGAAGCCCATTCTTTCGGGCATCATCTCTGAAGAGCAATCAGGCTATGTAGAGGGAAGGAAAATATTAGATAATATTATTCTTGCTCAAGAGATGATCCACGCTCTCCATTCAAGGAAAAAAGCAAGGATGTTAATGCAGCTTGATTTATCAAAAACTTATGACAAGGTGAGCTGGAATTACCTTGAAGCTAATCTGGACGCTTTCGGATTCTGCAAGAATTGGGTCAAATGGATTCTTGCCCTCATAAAATCATCAAGGTTCTCGATATTAGTTAATGGAGCCCCCTCTGAACCATTCTCACCCTCATGAGGAATAAGACAGGGTGATCCTCTATCCCCTTTCCTATTCGTCATCCTCATGGAGGGTCTTAGCAGAATCATAGCCAAAAAGAAAGCTGAAGGGGTTATCAAGGGTCTTCAACCAATCCTGTCTATCCCTACTACCACCCATCAGTAGTTTGTGGATGACACTATGTTACACGGAAGCCCCATAGTGAAAGAAGCCTTGGCTTTCAAGGGAATCTTAGATCTCTTCAGCAGAGCCTCGGGAATGGAAATCAATTTCTCCAAATCTACGATTTTCTTCTTCAACACTCATCAAGCTATTCAAGCTCACCTTTCTCAACTTCTAGGTTTCCGGATAGGTGGGTTACCTTCGAGATATTTAGGAGCTCCCCTCACTCTCCGACCTTGGCAGAAAGTGCACTAGGAAAATATCATAGCCAACATGGAAAATAGATGCAAACACTGGACACACAGGGCGCTCAACTTTTCCGGAAGATTAATCCTCACCTAGGATGTGTTACAGGCTATACCGCAGTACTTATTATCCATGCTACTGGCTCCCAAGGGTATACTTCAACAAATCAGAGCTATACAAAGATCCTTCTTGTGGAGTGGGAATGGGGACAAGAGAAAATGGGCGCTCGTAGCCTGGAACAAATTATGCAAGCCGAAATATGTGGGGGGACTAAATCTAGTGGATCCGTTAGTCGTCAACATGACTTGCGGTGCAAAGCTATGGTGGAGACGGATTAAAGAGCCCAATCTGCCATGGGCCAGGCATTGGAAATACAAATACATCCCAAACTGCAATCATCAGGATCTCATAAGATTTCAGGAGGTTCCAGAGGGCTCGCCCATATGGAATCTTGCAAGACAAAACCGGAGCCTAGTGCAAGAAAATAGCTTCTGGGAAATATGCAATGGAAGGTTGGCCCTATTTTGGGAAGATGCATGGCAGCAACTCCCAAAATTGGACACACCAGAGCTAAGCTATCTCAAACAGATCAATCAGAATGAAGGCAGAAACAGAGTTTGCCATTACTGGGATCAAAGCAGCAGAGATGAGAACTGGAGAGAATGGATACATCTCAACGATGACAACAACATTGAGGGAAATGAAAGCACAAAACAACTCAACAGTCAAATTCTTAAAAGAAAGATAAGGAAAACAGAGGAAGAAGATCAGCTAAGATGGGGTATGACAGGAAATGGAAATTTCTCACTAAAAGATGCAAGGGAAATGATAGTAAAGGTAGAACAGGAGGAAGCAATGCCCTGGTGCAACAAAGTGTGGGATAGCCTTTTTTGGCCGAAAATTAAAACATTCCTATGGCTGCTAATGCGGAACAAAACCCTGACTTGGGACAATCTGCGCAGAAAAGGGTTCGGTGGACCATCCAGGTGCCCAATGTGCTCAGGAGAAGAAGAAACTATAAACCACCTATTTAATTCTTGTGAATGGGCTAACCATTTATGGAACTGGTTGGAGGGAATTCTATGAAAATCAGACTGTGACAGAAAGCCCATCCGAAATACGATTCTAAACTAGCAAAACAATTTTTCCAAAAACCAGAGAGTCAATAACATCTGGAAAGCCATGTCAGGCTTCTTATTGTGGACAATATGGAAAGAGCGCAACAGGAGGGTATTTCAGGATGAACACAGAAATACTGAGCATTCAAAAGTAACTATACTATCAAACATTAAACAATTAATTCAGACAAAATGCAAGGTGGATCCCAATGAGAAGCCATTGGCTCGAGACTTATATATCTTGAGATGCTTTCAACTCGAAGCCAGCCACAACATAACAACGCCGAGACACCAGCAACAACCAAATTCGGAGGTCAACAGATGGAATTTCACAGCAGAGGGAGGTCTGAAGTTGAATTTTGATGGTGCCTCCAGAGGAAACCCTGGAAAAGCTGGCATAGGAGGTGTTATTAGTAACTAGGAGGGAGAAATTGTGCATATTTACTACATGGCGTTGGGATAAGGCACGAACAATGAGATGGAGTTTGCAGCGTTAGAACAAGGGCTGAGAATTCTAAAGATTTTACAGAATAGTAATGCAGTGGTGGAAGGCGACTCGTTCCTGGTCATCTCAGTTGCTAAGAAAATTCAGGGAGGCACTCAGGCTTGCAAAGCTACGAGACACTGGAGGCTAGCCAAGGTGACGGAGAACATTTCACAGTTAATTGGCGAAATGAAAGGATTAGTCTTTCAAATGGTGAGGCGTAAGGCAAATGGGTTGGCTGATTACTTGGAAAACTACAGACAGGGGATGGGACAGCTATTGGCAGCACGTGGATAGTATGAGCCTTAAGGAGAGATGCTCACAGCTGGCAAGAGAAGACGTGGGCAATTTAAACCGGGATTAACTGGGAAATGGTAGAATTTTACGGCACCTCAAATGGAACACTCGGGAGACGATATGAGAGGTGAGAGTTGGCACAGGGAAAAAGGACAAGATCGGCGACAGCATTTATGGCAACAGAAGGGGCACACATATTATACCTACAATTTGATATATCGAAGGGACTACTGCAGTGACAGCCTCAGCAGGATGGACTCTTGGCACGAATACACTCATCTAGGTATAAGCAATATTTATTATCAGATTTGGAGGTATCATGCAGCATTCACGGCCATCAACAAGAATGATGAGGATGGTACTCCCACGACATCTCGAGAGGTGAGGCTCATCTTGGGAGACCTCAAGGCGAGAGGCTATTTAACAAACAGTGAGAGAAACGTTTCCATCACTCTTTCTAAGGATATCACTCTGGTTTTCTTTTGTTCTTCGTTTCGTGTTGATCATCAAGAGACAGATAACGGGGGCAACATGGATACTGGACGGTGTCGAGGCAAATATGCAAACCAGGAGCTTCAGACTGCTAGGAGCATATATGAGACCCGATCGACAACGAGAAACAAGCGACAGATTGCTGATATGGAAGCTACAGTTAAGGAGGAGGAACAGTCGCGCACAGAGGAGGACATAGCAAGGGAGGTCAACTGGTTGATGGACCCGGGCACCACAGCCAAGCGAGCTACGCAATTCGTGCACACTCAAGTGGAGATTTGGAGGATTAAGACCCTATTGGTGAGAGCTCTAGAATCCAAGGATGAAGGGAACCAGCATTCTCGAGGGGAGAACCCCATCTCTGAAGCCCAACTGAAAGGTTTGTATGAGATTTGTGAGGCGTTAGACGACAAGATTTCGGCAGTGCATGAGGTTGCAGAAACTGTCAACAAGAAGTTAACCTTGCTTATTAAACTTCTTCGGTAGACGCTGAGTCCAGATCCCCGAGCTCTGCTGGTAAGCAGTAGGAACCGTCGAAGGAAATTCACAATTATCGTTCCCTGCAGGAAAGAGCGGACAAGCACGTCCTAGAACAGGGATTGGATATTACAAGCAGGTTTGGGATGCCCCCACAGTAAGTCGGAGCTGTCTGCTCTTTCTATTTTGTTTTGATGACTATTTAGGTGGACTTCTTGGACTGTAACTCAATCACCTCCTGAATGTTTTCTAGTAACAGTGGCGCAGTTAGTTTGTGTTAACGGTATGCGTAGCAGATAATTGGCCATGCCACCCTGCGTGGTGAGCGGTTTGCATTTTGAAATTTACAGTTTCTTGTTATCTTAGTGCTGGTGTCTAGTGTTTGTTGGCCTGTCCATTGGCCTATCTTCCTCAGGTCTCGATCTACAACTACAGATTTTTTGTACTATATTTTGTTTCATAATATATCTATCTGACTTACACAAAAAACAGGGTAAGGTGGAAAAGTAACAAGAATGCATTGTGTATTAGTTTACTTACTGTTTGTTTCCTCTGTTATTTATTTCCTAGTTTAGATTGCCAATGCACTCTGTGGATAAATGTTTTTGGTCACCATTTCAAACTGATATCCATCCTAACTAAATGGTTAAACATTCACTTCACACAAGGATTGAAATCAATTAGTTACTCTCTACATATTTGATTTAGTTCTTTAAACTATAAAGTACAGTAAGTTGCTTGTTTGCCATCTCAAGAAAGTTATCTTTCAAAATTGGAGGCTTGGACAACTAAAAGTGCTTTAATCAGTTTCATTCTCTGTAATTATTTCAATTTGCCTTACAAATTCACCTCTTAATTTTTGACTTAGGATTAAATGACAAGATAGGATAGATGCTTTGTTTTTCCTTCCTTTAAATTAGATTTTGATTAGTTCACCTTTAGGAAATTTAGACTCAGTTACATCATAATTTAGACTATACATCATTAGAAATCAAGGAAACCCCCAAAACAAAACAATATAAAAATACAAAACAACGAAGTAAGAAGGGTTAACTAGCACATAGAGTGCACTACACTTCATTAGCTTACGAGCCTCGGTTGATAATTTATGCAAAGAAATTTAGGAAACTAAATTGATTGAACATTTGCCGGGGAAGTGTAACTAGGTAACTCTGTCTCTTACATTCAAAAAAAAAAGATATGCATAGAGAAAAAGACTCTAGGGGTAGATTTATAGCTCGAGGTAGGAGTTCAATTCCTACAACACCACCTACTCCACCAAGAACAAGAAAAGATATACCTCCATCCCAAACTCATACTCCTAGCCATAGAACTCTCGAAATTCCAGGGGCAGAAATCTAATCAAAAGAATCTCCTACTTCATCTACCAAGTCAGTCCTAGGGGAGAAAAATATTGAATCTCCAACAGCAGGAGTAGTTTTTTTCACCTCCACAGGGGAGCACATTTTAGTTGAAAAATTAGGAATACCTGGTGAGGAAGAATAAGTAGAACCTCTCTCCCATATCCCATTAATAGAAGAACCAGAGGAGGGGAAAGTAACCTTGCAGGTTGAACCCTATACTGACCCTAAAGAAACTATAATGGCAGAAGAAGAACAAGATTGAGAATTCACACCGCTTGGAAGAGGGGGTATAGGAAGAGGTAGAGGAAATAATGGGTAAGGTAGAGGAAATAATGGAGTAGGAAGAGGAAATAAGGAAATAGATAATTCTTTTGGATTCCCTATAGTGGATGAAGAAACAAATGCCACAATGAAAACTATCTCACCTTCTATCCTCCCAAACTTCCATGGGTTAAAAAGTGAGGATCCTGAAACATTTTTATTTGAGTTTGAAGTCTTGTGCAAAACCTATGACTATCTAGAAGACTCTCAAAAACTTAAATTGTTCCCTTCAACACTGAAAGGAGCTATTTTGAAGTGGTTCATGGGGTTAGTCACTTGGTCCATTAGAACATGGAATGACATGAAGAAAGTATTTTTGGATAGGTATTTGGATTATTGCATGCCTACCAATCACAAAAATGAAGTGTTCAAAATGATTCAAAGGGAGGATGAGAACTTAGAGGATTTGATTGAGAGATTCAACTATAATTTGAAAAGAGTAAAGATGGACAATTTAGATGAAGATACCTTAAAAGCTCTTTTATTAAAATCCATTAGAGATGAGTGGAGAGATATCCTTAACATGATGGAGAAGGGAGATATCTCTCAACTCCCATTAAGTGATATAGGAGAATTATGTGTTCATCTCTCAAGAGGGAAATCCAAAACTGGGAAAGGTCCAAGAGATCCTTCTCTTGTTAGAGTAAATAAGTCTGCAACTAGATCAGTGAGTAGGGCAGAAATTGGTAATATGCTTGATGAATTCAAAACAGATATCCTAGGGAGTGTTAATGAGCAAATAGACACCCTTAAGTTGCAAAACAAGCAGAAAACCAAGGTTGATGCTTTAGCTATTTTCTGTCCAAAATGCAGAGAAAAAAAAAACATGCTCTAAGAGAATGCCCTTTAGATGCAAAAATTATAAAAACTTGTATGATTTGCTCAGAGAATCATGAAACCAAGGGTTTTCCTTTGATTCCAGGCCTTAAGGTTGTTTTTCAAGAAGAAACAGTTCCAAATTCAGCAGAAACTCTTTGCTTTATATCTAGAAAACCTTGGCAGGGGCCACAAAATCAAGGATTTAACAATCAAATGTATCTTCAGCCCCCAACAAATTGGAATTCTTGGCAACAACCTTGGCCTCAACCTCAACCACAAACTCAATCTCAACCTTGGCCTCAACCTCAATCTCAATCTCAACCGTGGGCACAAGGAGTACAAAATCCTTATGGGAGAATTTCTCAGTATTACCAATATCCTCCATCATATTAATCCTCCCCCACACATTCCACAACAAAATCAGCAGCCACAACTTCAAAATCAGAACCCTCAATTTCCACAACAAATCCCATAACAAAACCAAAGTCCTCAACTCTTACTACCATTTCAGCAGAAACCAAATCAGCTACCTACCCAACCATTACCAAACCCCAACAATAAAAATCCCCATAATTCTTACATGGTGGAAGGACAACAATTTCCAACTTATATGATCACTCCTCTAGATCTTAATGATGTTCAACTGAGATCTGGTAAAATATTAGAAAAGGAAAGACCTTCTGTAGTTATTCAAGAACAAGACAATTCTGAGGAAAATTCTCTACAGCCCAATAAAAGTTTTGAGGGAACATCTCTCCAAAACCAAAATACTGAAAATGAAAAATAGAAAGGACCAGTGAATTCAACTCCTATCATTGAGCAGCCAGTATCTACTTTTGCACCTCCTTTTCCTAAAAGACTACAAGTTGATAGAGGAGTAGAAAAGCAGATCATGTTGCCCAATTATGTTTTTCTAGATGAATTGAAAAATGTCTATATCAAAATTCCTTTGTTACAAGCCATTAAGGAGATTCCAATTCTAGCTAAAACAATAAAGGAGTTAAGCATAAAGAAACCAGGAAGAAAAGAAAAAGAAACAAAAACAATTCACATGTTAGGAAAAATAGCAGATATAATGATGGGAAAAATTTCCATACAAAAATATGTAGATCCAGGAAGTCCAATTGTGAAAACACACATCAATGGAGTTGAAATTCCAAATACATTGATTGATTTAGGGGCAGCAATAAACATCATGAGCAAACAAACCATGGAACAGCTCAAGCTTCCTAATCTTTTTTACACACCTACATTACTGCAATTAGTAGACAGATCTGTAATCAAACCAGATGGAGTGTTAGAAGATATTTCAGTATCCTTAGATTCTTGGGAATATCCTATTGATTTTATGATCTTAACCCCCAAGAACAATCTAGGAGGACATCCACTCATATTAGGAAGAACTTGGCTGGCCACAGCTAATGCTTTCATTAGCTGTAGATCCGGTGATATGTATATTTCTGATGGGAATTCAACAAAGAAATTTACTCTATATCCTCCAGCAAGAACAATCACAGAAATAGATGACAAAGATGGATTGATGATGAAAATGACATTTAGCCTCTCTTTACTATTTTAAATATTAGTGAAGATAGTCAAATCTTAAATGCAATGGAAAATTTTGAGACATCTCAAGAATATGAACATGATCAATTTCAAGAAAAATCCAACATTGAATATTTGTCATCTAGGCAGATGTACCTTTATTCTATTGAAGAATTTGGTAGCTTTACAATTGAAATATTTCTAGGGAGAACATTGAACATAAACAATAGCTTGGAGAAATTACAAAAGGAAAAGCTAATCAATACATTACAACAACATTTTGTTGCATATGCATCGGAATATACTGACATGAAAGGAATTAGTCCTAAGACTTGTATTCATCACATCTACATCGAGGAAAATTGTAGACCTATCAGATAACGTCATAGAAGAATGAATCCAAATCTTAAGGAAATTGTGAAAGAAGAGCTGCAAAAACTATTGAATGTAAACTTCATTTACCCAATTTTAGACAACCAATGGGTTTCCCCTTTAATGATTGTGCCTAAAAAGAATGGTAAATGGAGGGTGTGCATTGATTACCAAGAATCGAATAAAGCTACTCTTAAAGATCATTTTCCTTTGCCCTCTATAGATCAAGCGTTAGATACATTAGCAGGTAAGAAGTATTTCTCATTCTTGGATGGTTTTAGTGGTTATAATTAGATTCAGGTGGCGCCTGAAGATCAAGATAAAACCACATTTACTTGTCCATGGGGAACTTATGCCTACCGAATACTTCCTTTTGGGTTATGTAATGCACCTGCAACATTCCAAAGAGCAGTACCATGAATTTTTTCTGATCTAATACATGATTGTGTAGAGGTATATATGGATGATTTTACAGTCTATGGGAATGCATTTGAAGAAGCTTTGGAAATTTTGGAAAGAGTTATTAAAAGATGTAAGGAAGAAAACCTTTTACTAAGCCATGAAAAATGTTTCATGATGTTTACAGAAGGTATTATTTTAGGGCATCACATTTCAGGAGATGGGATTAAAGTTGATAAATATAAAGTAGAAGTCATCTCTAAATTATCAATTTCAAATTGCCAAAAGGATGTTCAAAGTTTTCTAGGATTCACAGGATACTATAGACGATTTATAAAAAATTTCACTAAAATAGCATCCCCACTCTTCAAATTACTCACCAAGGATTGTAAATTCAATTGGAATCCTGACTGCCAATTAGCATTTGAGACTTTAAAAAAAAAAAATTCTGAAGAACCCATCTTGAGAGGTCCAAATTGGAAACTACCTTTTCACATTTCAACAGATGCTTCAGATATAGCTCTAGGGGTTGTATTAGGACAAAAAGATTTGATTCCCTATGCCATCTACTATACAAGTAAGAATTAGACTCCCACTGAGTTGAACTATACTGTAACTAAAAAAGGAATTTTTAGTTGTTGTTCATGCAATCAACAAATTCAGACATTATATAACAGGCTATGAAACCTTTGTTCATACAGATCACTCTGCAATCAGATATTTAATGAATAAACATATTACTAATGGCAGAGTTACAAGATGGCTTTTACTCTTACAATAATTCAATATTACTATGCTAGATAGACTGGGAAAACAAAACACAGTTGTTGATTTCTTGTCCAGAATTCAGAATATCAAAGATGACACTCCAGTTGAAGATAAGTTTCCTGATCAATATCTTTTTGCAGTGACTACTCAAACTCCTTTGTTTGTGGATATTGCTAATTACTTAGTCATAGGGAAATTGCCTTCACATTTGTTTCCTAAATTAAAGTAAAAATAAATAAATAAATAAATAATAATAATAATAATTCAAATAAATGCAAGATACTCATGGATCACTAATGAATTGTATAAAACATGCCTAGATCTTATGATCAAAATATGTGTTAGGGAAGATGAAATTCCTGAGATTCTTAAGGCATGTCATGATGAGCCGTGTGGTGGACACTTTGCTGACAAGAGGATAGCCTATAAAATCCTTTCTTTAAGAAATTATTGGCCATCCATCTTCAAAGATGCCAAATAATATGTCAAGAGGTGCGACAGCTGCGAGAGAGTAGGGAAACCTGCTCCTTCAAATGAAATGCCACTACAAGTTCAAGTACTCATTGAACTTTTTGAAAAATGGGCCTTAGATTTTGTTGGGCCAATTAATCCTTCATCCAAGCAAAAGAAATATATATTAGTATGCATTGATTATGTCACTAAATGGGTAGAGGCCAAAGAATTACCTTTTGCTAATGAAATATCTGTAGTTAATTTTATATTTGAGGACATCATCACTTGTTTTGGTGTTCCAAGAGAAATTGTGACAGATCAGGGATCTCAATTTACATCTAAAATGGTGGAGGGTTGTTATCAAGAAATCTAGTGACCATGCAGAGCTGCTAGTCCCACTAAGACGGGTAGCTATCTTAGAAACAAACAAACTAAAGTTACTTTCATTTTCCTTTATGAGAAGTAGATAGGAGAGGAGCAAAGAATACCAACCTCGATCTTTTGCTTGGTTCCTTGCTTGTTCCTTCTCCCCATTGACAGATCTTTGCTGCTCCTTCCTTGCTTACCCCACTTCAAAGAGTACCTGTAAAGTCAAAGCAACATAATACCTTGAAAGTACTAGGATCTACAATCATAAACAATATAGGACCAGATATATATTGACCACACAAATGAATATATCATCAAACATACAAGAATGTGGAGGAAAACTTGAATAGCTTTATTGATAGAAAGAATAGAAGAGAGGATTACAACCCATTGATCTGACCCAGCATCATCCTCCCAGCATGAAAGCCCTTCTTCACCTCATGAAAGCTTAGATCACCCAACACTATCATCTTCCACCAAGAAACCAACAACACTTCTTTAAAAGATACAAAATTCCAGCCCCTGGATCTCTGGGATGAGGGATCCATATATAGATGTTTGCAAGGGGGTGAGTCATCTTCTGGGATTTTGACTAGTTTCCTCTCTCTGATAGTTCTTGGTTCCACTTGGAGATTCATGATCTCTTACTCATCCCTGGGCGAATTTAGAGAGGCAAGTGTCACAAGAGAAGTTTCTGGAAGATTCTGGAAGATTCCATGATCATCCACCTTGCAAACTATCTCTGCCATTTGTCTACTCTCGCCCATCGCACCCTACAGAAGGGCTCTTCAGTATGAATCGCACTTTTTTCATGTGGCAGGTGAGATGCATCGTACCCTTAGCACTGGGAAGTCTATATGGTCTAGTTTTGACCAGTTCTAAGCAGTTTTCTGTGGATAACTTCTGGGAGATGATGTAATCAGCTGACCTTGTTCCTTTAGGGTGTGAAACAAGACTTTTAGGGACTCATAAGCCCTTGGTTTATGGACATATATGATTGGGGTTGCAGTTCCCAAATATGTCTATAACAGTTGCCCCCTAAAGCATGAGGTCGTAAATCTTTTGATGTCGAGTGAAATTCTTTATCATGAGGATCCGAGGTTTTTTGAACTGGAAGGCGACCTGTAATAAGATACAATACAATACATTATCTTCATAATATTTTCATGATCTAGCTGAGGCGGACATTCCCATGCTCAGGTTTATAAATTCATTTTCATGTACATAGGACAGACAACCGTCTGTGGCAGAGTGATGATTCTAATAGAGTCATCATCCTTTGATTCGAATGATCATCTGTGCAACAATGATGTACATTTGATGTCTTTATTTTCCTGAATATATCGCAGCTCAGACGGATGAAATTATATTCGGGGTCTTCAAACTCATTCAATCTTCACCCAAAGTACAAGTCGATCCATGTGAAAAGTCGTTCTAGAGTCGAACATGGAAAGACATCGCCTGATTACCAGCCAATGACGTAAGTTGTTAACAGGCGTGAGAGGAATCACCGATAATGATGATGACCCTCAAGGTACGACAGTACAATTCACGTGG
>APFE030626137.1:0-17826 GCA_000404065.3 Pinus taeda
GGGGATAATGGGACCAGTTTCCCAGAAATAGATAAAATGGGATGAGTGAATGTTTTATAAGTAACACTAGTGATAGGCAAAAGACTAATACTATTAACAAAATATAAATAAATGAAACTATCCCAGGAATCTATTGAGCCCTAAAGCGTAGCTTTTGATGCTCTATATCTGAAAGATAAACATATAGATGTCTGTATCCTTAAGACATAGATATTGAATTATTTATGATTGTTGTGCTTAAATAGTTAAGCGCAACGATTTAAAGCGATATTACTACACTTTGCACATCTATATCATTAACATATACATGATTAAAAGTAAAGGCATATCATATAAAGATCCAATAGTGGAATGAACAATATTAGCCGTTATAGCGCATGCATACAATTAACGATAGCAAGATAATTACATAACAATTCATATACACAGAATGACTTAAGACAAAGATAGAAGTACCATTTGAGCTGTAGGTCAATCCCAGATATCAATCGCTATGTATGGCTTCTCCTTTAACACATAAACATTCCTCAATCAACGAAAATAGTGCACAATTGAATCAAGAAATTTCTCCATTAAAGTAAAAGCGACTGGTCGAGTTTCATAAAAGAATAAAGGCTGAAGCACAATAGTGCAAACTTCAGTCTGTTAAGTCTATTACAGAAGTTTTACGACCCTTTCTAAAGACATGAAAGGGTCTATAAATACTACACTAATCTAAATATCTACAAAACAGAAATGTTAATTAAGCTGATATCAATAACTTCTTGTTGCTATTTCTGCTGGCGATCTGAGGAGCTGGAGGATGATTCATTCTATCGGTTGTTTATCTTTGAACCTTAGTTGATTGATGGCAAGCACTGGCTCAATCTCAGGAGGTTTGTTGACCCGTGAACTGAGCTGGGCGGCAAAGGTGGCGTCTTGGATGTCGGGGATCATACATTGAACGGCATCGGTTAAGCATTTGAGGGCAGCTCTTTGTTCATGAGGCTTGATTAGGAAATGCCAATATGTTTCTATGCTTAAACTGTTAACCCCGGCGATTAACCTTCCTCTGTTTTCTAACTCTGGATAACATGTTTGTTCCAATGTATTTGTTGTAGTTACCTTTCCGGGTGTACACTGGGAAACAATGTTTGCTATGTAGAGTGTATCATTAACTAGATCAATCAAATTGTTAGAAGTCAATCTGCACCTTGAAGCTACTCTTTCTGCCTTTAACACCTGTGTGTGCCACTCCGTGAATAGTATGTCCTTATGAACCTCAAGTATTCTTAGCAAATTGGAGGCTTGTCCCGACTTCGAATCTTGCCATTCGAGGTATGTTGTAATAGCTTCATCGGCTTGATTCAATTCATCTCTTGCCTTTTCTACCCGATCATTTACAGTTGTAGTTAACTCGCAGAGTGGTTCCGCTTGAGAGAGGTATTGAGCCAAGAGTTTAACTTGCGCTATAAGCGCATTGTTGATTAACATTGCCTCTTTTCTAAATTCCATTATCTGCGAATCTCCTTTAACATTATCCAACTGCGCTGTAATTTGGGCGATATGCTCATCCTTGGTCTTTAATAATTGCTCATTTGCCGCATTTAATTGCTCCAAAGCCTCCGTCAACTCATTCTTCTTTTGGATTGCTGCCTGATTGATGTTCTGTTTCTCCTCCTCCCATTTCTTAGCCAATTGGCTATTTATTTGCTGTTGTTCTGCTAATTGTGCCTCGGCTTGTGTTACCCTTTGTTTTACATCCGCTAACTCTGTTTGTAATGTGGAGATTTCCTGGTCTTTAGTCTTTAATAAAAGACTTACCTCCGATGCCTTGTCGATAGTTGCAGCTGAATAAGCTCCAGCATACTGTGACAGTTTGGTTAGATCATCGGAGGGATCCAGTTTCTCCTTCCACACTACATTGCCCATGACCATTTGTTCTGGAAAGATGGAAGGTTGATCAAGCCTTTGTCTCTTTCTCGATCGCTTTACCACGGCTCTGTGCTTTGGGCTGTAGAAGACATTCAATGGAGGAATATCTTCCACTTGTAGAGTGATTTGGTGGCTAGGACCTTTTGGAATTATTTCTACATCCTTCGTTTTAGGTGGGCCGCTGGTTCCGCTCAAAGCTTGAGATGAGGTTTTATCCTGTACACTGCTGCTTTTAGGAGTATCAGTATTCTGTGAGTCTTTTCCTCCACCGATAATGGTGCTGAAATGCTTCCATTCCTTTTGCAGTTCAGGGTCTGTGACGACACCTTTGTTAGTATCGGTGGTGGTTTGTTTAGACTGGGACTCCTTAAGCAATTGTTCTTGTTTTTCCCTCTCTCGCTGCTCCTTTTCCTTCTGCCGCATCTCTGCATGCTCTTGTTCCTTCTACCGCTTCTCTGCCTGCTCTTTGCACTGCCTATCTTCCTCTTCTTTTCTTAAGCGCTCTTCTTGTTCTTTCTTTAAGCGCGCTTGTTGTTCTTGCCTCAACTTCTCCTCTCGATCTTTCTTTTGTGGCTCCTCCTGCTCTTTATTATTGGTCTCTATTGTAGCAGGAGGTTCATTTATCTGCTGTTGGCCAGGCTCGCTTGATGATGCTGCTTGGGTTGGCATTAATAAATCCAGAGGCAGAGTTTGCAACCTCTGTTCTCTGAGTTTATTAAACTCAATTAACCCTTCATCGTTATATCGCATCTTGGCGAGTTGTCTGGCTTGAAATATCGATTCGGCTGATTTGAAAATATCATCAAACATGTCTTCTTTATGATCAAATGTTGCTAATTTGGCATGTTCCAAAGCAGCATATGTCGTTCGCTTTGGGTCGAATGCCCTATTTGGAAGTGTAGCAAGATTTAGAGCTTGAATCTTCATGGCTTCTTTTTCCGCATGTTTTAGATCATGCAGGGTGAAGACTCCACATCTGAAGGGGAAAGTAGGCCAGCCCCTTTTCTTCTCCTTTTTGAGAGTCAGGGTGGTGCTTTTAGCTGTAATCTGGTATGCAATCTCCCTTGCTAACAGTTTGTCAGGGACATATAAAGGAAGGACATGAGGATTGGCTTGGCTGCCAAAGACTCTAACATAAGTGAAATACTCTTCTCCAAACTAACTACCCACCGCAGGCAAGTCAAAAGAGGCTAGGTAGGATATCCTTGGAATAGGCTTATCAAAAATTGCATAATAAACAGGAACCATGAAACCATTACAAATCTGATACATGTGGTTTTTATAGGATGTCTTCCACATCTTGCGATGATAAATATGAATGGGCGAGGGGTCCTGTGTGGTCCACCTCCAACCAAGAATAGGGAATTCAGAATTAAAACACAAAGTATCCAAGATATATGCACTGTAGTAGAACGGGGGAATTTTCCTCTCAATGACTCTAGTTTTGTTCCTGAAGTCACTAACAGCTAATGCTAGCTTATCTAAAAGGATAGTAGCCCAATCCATAATCGTGTTGTTCACTGCCGCTTCCATGAGAGGAACCATTTCAATGGTAAAAACGGCAGAGTCATGCAAACCCCATAATCTACACATCATTATACCGGCATAGCAATAGGGAGAACACAAAGAGTCGACCGAGTACTTACCGGAGGATTCATGCTTGTGTTTATTTCGATTCTGCCTCCATTCCTTGATAGGTTTGGACTCAATCTCGTACTCGCTTGCAAATTGTTTCAAAAAGGCACTATTATATATCTTCTCCGGCTTAGGCAAATGATACATTTGCCTCAGATCTTCTGGCTTAAATGACCCAAAAATTCTCCCATCCTTTGTGATGAAAGTTCTATCAGTGATGGGGATTTCTTCAATTGCCCATTTCACAACATCGGTATACGGGAGAATTCGCTCCCTTGCTGCTATCCTATGGAGGAAGGAATCTGCCAAATCTTTAAGAGAACATTCCGACTTTTTTGGTGAATCCGCGGTAGCTTCTTCTGCCGTCTGTGTTGGTTTTTCGGCCTCTATCAAATCATAAGTTCCTTGCCAAGTTGTTCTGGCGAGGCCTGCACATGTTGTGTCGGATATTAAGCCTTTTTTGCTATTTAGCACTGATTGCCCTGCAGCTGGTGGATTTGAAACACCTGCAACTTTCCTGGACTTTTTACCCATCATGCCCGAATCCTTTTGTAAAACTATATTCTGCACAGAGAGGGGAATTTGGCGTAACACAGAGATAGTAGTAAAACTCACAGTTGATAGTAAAATGAAAAAGAGGAACGTTAATATATTCTGCTTTTGTAAAACTGCGCGGAGACGATCTATAGGCAGATCTTAGGGCATGGATTCATTAAGTAACCGTATAGGGCCTGCCACCTTATAAATGCCCATTATACCAATATTTGGTTGAAAATCTCTTAAAGCATGCAATGGGCGTATTGGCGGCCGAGCGGGAGTGATTATGCCTTAATTATCATTAAATTGGGCTCTCCAATCACTTTAACGGCTTTTGTATTGAGAACCGTGCCTTATTGCATCGCATCGGGAGGGGGCGCATGACTGGCTTTTAACAATGGTTTGAGTATCGCCGATCGCCGATTGCGATATCGCATCGGCGAAAGGCATACGCACATTAGAGATGAGACGAGAGGATCCGCCAATTGCCGATTGCGATATCGCATCGGCAAAAGGCATATGCGCATATGATTGTAAGAACAAAGGAGAGGTGCCGATTGCGATATCGTCGATAGCTTTATCGCATCGGGGCTTTAACAATGTTTTGTTAGTGGTGCACAAGGGGATTGCCGATTGCGATATCGTCGATAGCTTTATCGCATCGGGGGGAAGTCCTTTGGTCATTTGGTGCATTGTTTATGTTTTTTGCGATATGTGATCTTGCGATCGCTTTATCGCAATAACCACATAGTCGCTTTATGTCCGCTTTTAAATAGATATTGCTTTTAAGGGTTTATTCATAAAGTAAAGCGCTCCTTTGATTATCGGGCTTTTAGAAAGTAAAAGTTTTGATATCAATTTTATTTCTAAAGGGACCTATTTCATATTTTAATGTTTTTGTGAATAAAAATAATATGAAATGGGGGGTTGTTTGCAAAGCACAACACATTGATGGGGGATACATCAAGGCCCTCTTGTGACAGGTCGCTTCCTGTTGACATCAGCTCAGTATCTAGGAAGTTGACTTACAAACTCTTCTTTCAGTACCTTGGGACTTGTATACCTCAATGGCAGGTTTCCTCACTCTCAGCGACAAGTTTACATTATTGGCCTACGACCAATGGATTCTATGTGGTATTTGACTTCAACTCATTTATTCACACCATACAAATTGTACAGTTGTACCTTGAGATCCATTAAAATCACTGGCGGTTTTTCTCACATCTGTTAACGGCTTACATCATTGGCCAGTAATCAGATGGTTTCTACCATGTTCGACTTCAGCTTATTTATTCACATGGTTAGACTCATACATTAGATGATCGATTGAATGAGATATAAGACCATGGATCTAGTTCCATCCATATGAGTTGCGCTTTCAGAATTAATGCAAGATTACAAAGCATGATGGCTATGACCAGACAATCATTCAATCATGGATCCACACTTTGTCATCAATGGACTCAACTTTTGATCATTGTACATATAATGTTATCTTACGTGTTGAGCATGGGTATGCCTCCCTCAAAAAAGATATCATGATGTACATGTATTGTAATAGATTATGATATCGACCAGTTGTTCTTGGTCTGAACTTGTCACTAGGTAAAGTACTTCAGTCATCATCCATTGTTTCTAACTTTGCGCTTTAGGGGGAAATCTGTTATAGACCATTTTTTCACATCTGGTCAATAGGCCTACACACTAGATCAATCAACATCCATGAACACTTTTTCATCATCCTTATATAAATCCCTAAGAATGACTCTTCAAAATCCCTGATTTTCTAAGTCTGATTGCTTCATTTCAGTGCTTTTAAGGCCCAGTGCACCTTCTAGGAGTTGTTACAACCATTTCCCTTGGATAATAACTTTGAATACTATATGATCCTACATTGGATATTTCACCTCTTATCCCTTGAGTTCATCCTCCCATCAAGATTGGATCTGTTGAGGGACAAAGTCCCCTAGGGTTTTGGGTCAACACCCTAGTAGAGTAGGGGTTATTTACAGTAAAAAGCAAGCATTCCACATAGCCATGATACTTAAATAAGCAAACTACACGAAGAGAGGTGCACCTGGGGGTCCTTCATTCGGGTAGATCCAGCCTGGGTCCAAACCCTCTTGGAGTTTTTCTCGATCCTTGAACCTGCAAAACAGCCAATTCAAAGAAGCATAGCAATATATGGACAAAGTATCACATAGAAATCAGCTTCATAACTTATTGAAAGATGGTTAATTATACATTGAAACAATTATGTAAACCATAACAATAACATCATATGCATAAAGAAGATTGATTTCAGGAACAAGACAAATGTTTCTTTATTGTAGATAACTAAAACAAAGCAAGCAATGATATCACCTGAATCTTCCTCTTGTTGGCTCCAAGCGGAACCGTCCTCTAGGTCCATTCAATCCCAATTCTTCAAAAGGCTCCTTCCATGACCCACACAAGGATATCTCAACTAGTGAAATGACATCATAACTCAAGGAAACAAGGGTTTCCTATGTGGGGGAAGTGTTGGAAGCACAAGGATCTTTAGACTTGATCAGGGATAATCTCAGCAGAGTAATTCTCTCTCTTCTCTCCTCCTTAAGGCCTTCCCATTGAAGCCTTTTTATACTTCTCCCAAAGTATTTTTTTAGTTGGAAATTCGTTGGGAACAGTTGGGCCACGGGCACTAATAGGTAATCAACAGGTAAAACACGTGATCTCCACCCAAAATTAAGGAAATTCAATTTTTTTAAGTGCTTTAAGACATATACGTGGGTTGGGTATACACAGACCCATGTACACATGCGTTTAGCTCAAGGCAATGTTGCGTATAGGGAGTAAAACACTGTTTTTTAAGTATTTGGACCAAGTCTGGAAGGATGGGTTGCCCTAGGCCATAAATGCATCATCACAAATATCAAGGGTGAGATTTGGAGTTATAACAGATGCTCCCTAATATATGAGGTCAGAAGGGTTACATGATGGACGAAATGTATTAAGTACATGGAAAGGAAACCTATCAAAAACTGAGAAGAACTTCACCAGATTTCACCCTGCCAAGCCACAAAAGGAGATCAGAAAGAAAGATTGTCTGAGGTGGGCATGCCCATGCTCAGAGAAAGTAAATCATGTCCGCATATCAAGTACAAGCAGATACACTAAGTATACAAGTATAGGAGACTGGAAATACATAATGGATCATCTGATCACGATCGAACAAGTACATGTCTGAATATCACATATAAGAAAATGATCAATGAAGCTCAAAGATGGAGTTGATCACAGATGCCAAAAACTGATCCCAATAGTACCAAATGAACATGATGGAATAAGATGGTACTACATTGCAACTTAGAAGCTAGCATATAAGATGTCATTGTGAAGGACTGCAACATATAATGTGGAATGGTGTTAACTAGCAGCAACAGGAGCAACTGACAAGTGAACCAAAGAATGTTGATGCAACCCAAGGTCTTCACTGACCGTCGTGGTACATTTATACACAATGGGAATGAATGAGTTGAAGTCAACCATGTGAGAAATAGTTTGATTACCGGTCATTGATGTATACCATTAACAAACATGAGACTACTCATTGATAATGATAATGAGAGTCAAGGTACCCAGTACAATCTAACAAGTGCAAATAAATGAGTTGTAGTTGAACACCTATAAGAATCTATCAATCAGGAGACAATGATGGTTTCCTACTATCGATAGTGAAGGATTTGCCACTGATGACTGCAAACCCCAAGGTACTGCCAAATGGACTCTAGACCTTTGCCCCAAAGCAATGAGTCGTAGTCAATAGGGAAAGGTCTACTAGAAGGAAGGCATTAAGGCATACTTCATCAATCTAGCACGAGTGTAACCCGTAGGCCAATAATGTGGAAGGAATTGGATGAAAAAGATGTAGTAACCTGACCAAAGCACGTTTCCGATGTACACAAGATGTAGCTAGCATGTGATAGAAAACCTCTGAACCAACCAATAATGAAAGCTAACACATAGGCGAGGAATCCACCAATAGGGTCAAATGGAAACTAAGGCACTGTACGAATCCCAATGTGTGATAATGAAAGTTGATGTCGAACACAAGGGAAACCACTCAATCATAGACCCATGATACTAATCGATGCTGAGCACAAGGTGACCTATCAATAATGAAAATAGGGCTAGGGTGCAGCTCTAGGCCTATCCTCAGAGAAAGATGTCATCGTCGATAAGGACAAGACCCGCCAACAAGAAATCAATGGAGACCTTCTCAAACCGGCATGAGTAAAGGACCAATATAACTGATGTGATGATAGACAAGATACTGACAATCAGGGATGGCCGACTGAGAAATGAGTCAAGAGACATTGTAGAGAGGCCGACTCAAGCTTACTTCCCTTGAACAAAACCACGACTCAAATGATGACTTTGTGGCAGCAACGATAACTTTGTTTAAGTTCGTCACACATGAAGCATGAACGAACTCTCCATATGATTGGAAGATATAACCAATCGAAGGAGAATTGACTCAATAACAAGGTTAAGGCATACCTAAGCCAAACTAAATCCCACGCAAATGGAGGAGACACTTTGTTTGAGTGCTTTGTTTAAGGGCGACACGACTCTAGCTACCAACAATAAATGGAAATGTTGTCCCGTTCCCACTCTTTTTGGAATACATAATTTTTTTGTCCTTTTTCATTAAGCTTGAAAAAGAATAAAAGAATGTTGTAATACAGTGGAAAGAATGAGTGTCAGTGAAGCAAATGATCTAGTTCCTGGGATTGGAACAATCCTATGCTCAATGCAGGGAGGCGAAAACTAGTCAAACACACTCAAAGGTATGTTCCTTCCATGGGTCATAGTGTGTCAAGTTGCAGAAGTCAAGGGATTGCAAGTTTGATTTTGCAAATGCCTTGGTTAAAAGTTGGCTTAAACACGATTCCAAGTGAAGCCGGCTAAAGGCCAAAAGGTGCAAATAGTCAATACGCAATGCAGTAGTACAACTCAACACGAAGGAGCCTCTAGGGTATAAGGCCAGAACGAAGCGAAGAAGCAAAGAGGAATGAGTCTTCAGCGCATAAGTCATGGTGGGACTAAAGAGGACTCCCGAGCCTACTCAAATGAAGCAGCATGAGAAACAAATGTCAGTGAGGTGCTAACCACGATGTCCATGAAAAGGATGGCTCTACCATCGTGTCAAAGTTTAAAAAGTTGGCGAGTGAAGTTGGTTTACTAACGATGACACGATGGGATCCACCCTATGGCAAGTATATCGGTAGATGGAGGCTAGTTATGCAAAATGCAATGGAAGAATGGCTTCCCTAACCTATATGTCAGTAAGTAAACGATACCTGCCATGACGGGTCAGCAGTCATGGAACTAACTTGAAATTTTCGAAAAAGCGTCCAAAATGTCCTAAAAAACAATCCATTTTCAACACTCCAAGCTCCCAAGTTAAAAGATACATGAGACAAAACAAAATCAATTTTTGAAAAAATTTGACATTTTCAAAGCTTATAAAATAATTTTTTGACTCGCCATTGTTACCATTTGTGCTAAAAGCAAAATTTGTGGAGGAAAAGAAGCAATATTGCCTTTTGTTGAATCTGACCATTCAAATCTTCTCAAAATCGTCAGGTAACCTCCAAACTTAGCTTGCATCAATTTGTGATTGTTTTTAAGAATTTTAATTAAGGTTTCACCGTTGAATTTATGTCAAAAAAATTTGTCGTGGCATATACGTGGGTTGGTTGTATGTAAATTGTGTATACGGAAGACCTAGATGTGACTGAGTATAAAACAGACCCACATATATACCGTTTTGATTTCAAAACAAAACACTAACGGTCCAAACTTGTTTTTTTCTCAGGATGAAAATCACCTAGAGGGAAAGGGAGCATGCCACTGAGGATAGACATTGAGGATGTCTATTTTATCACAAGCCTTTCCTGGAGGGGAGAGGTAGTACATTCTACGGGCCATTCATGAGGTAGCCTTTCTATAGAGGACTATGTACATATATACTACCCAGGCCATTCAAAAAAAATTGGAAGCCAGATTCCAATCAAGCACGTAGAGAGTTTGTCATTGAGGATCATCTTGTTCACTATAGCCAGAGTGAATGGATCATCCTCCTTACACCAGGCTTCACAACTTTCCGTGAGCATGGTTGTAGACTATCTCACCACAGTATTTGATTGGTGTACACCTCTTCTCCCCAACTTGAAGAGCCAGCTATCATCTATCAAAAAGGGCCAGACCAAAAACTTTAGGTATGCGACTATTATGTGCTCCTTCTTTTTTGAGAAGGTCCCAGCACTATGCCCTAGAGTACCAGTTCCAATCAATAGCCCGTGAGATCCACGAATGGGCACATGGGCCGATCTAATGAAACATCTAAGAGGTGGGGACATACCGCGAACAACGTTTGACAACAATTTATTCTCTTGGTGGGAGCAGCAAATCATTGTAGTGAATGATTAACCCTACACTGGCTTGGACGTCCGGGGATATCCTGATTTGGCATTACCACTAAGCATGACATGGGGAGATATAGGTAAAAAATATTTTATTGATTTTATGATTTTTATGATTTTTCAAATATGAAAATGAACTTAAAAATATTTTTGATGGGATTCAAATGACTAATGTAATGATCATATTCCAGACATTGGGCCAGTACGAACAGATGGTTTCCCACAGCATGGATGTTGCAATCAAGGTGTCGAAGAGGCGGTTGTCGATATAGAGCGGGTCCTACACACTGTTTAGCGGAACTTGGTGAGATTGACTCACCAAGTACCGATAGTGGCGATAGAGGATCTCCCTGAGGAGATGCAGCATCACGTGGTTGGAATGCCACGGAACTGGGTTCGAACTCTTAGGCGTGTGGCTAATGCTGTAGTCACATACTTGGCCGCTCATCCTGAGCCGGGTCATAGATAGTCTAGACATGATTATGGGCATTTTAGTCCCAATTTTTGTATATTATTTTGGACACACTTATGTACACATGGGCGATTTCATGATATATATATATATATACACATACAGTTCCAACTTTTAATGTTTGATTTTATCATGATGACTGAATGATATGCCAATCTAAAGCTTGATTAGCGATAGAATCTACTAATTAATTATTAGATCGTGGAATGTGCAAATAAGTAATAAAAACAAATTAGCTTTGCAACACCCCCACTCTCAAATATTGGCGATATAAACATGGATCCTTAACCCAATAAATGTTATTTAATTGAGACACTATCAGCTGTGAATCAAGATACACTACTAACGAATCAATTCCATAAGAAATAGCTTCAAATAGTAGATTAATAATGGCAGTATACTCAACCATATTATTTGATGCAGGACCAATGCATACTCCCCTTGACACCATCAACTGACCAGTTGGATAGTAGATCACCCAAGTTGCGGAAGCGAGGTTCTAAGTGTGCTAACTAGCACCATCAGCAAATCCGAAATAGACTAAGTCATCCATCAACACCTGCCAAAGAAAATCAAAAAATGTCAATATCATGAAAACTCCCAATAAGATATGTACAAAAATACAAAATATACAAAGAACCCATTGCCTAGCTACTACCTAAGAAAAGTACTTCTCAAGGTAGAGCCCATCAGGGGGCTCTGCCAGCTTACTCCTAGAGATGTTTATAGGTACAGTCATTGAGCCAACCAATATATTACCTTCGGCAGAAAACTATGTTGGAGCCAAAGGAACTGCACAAATATCGCTAGTAGGCAGATTGGAGGACCTAGACTTGACTTCATGCAAAAGAGGACGGAAATATGAACAATGATCCAATGGTCGATCTGCAGCCTTCATTACTTTGAATATCACTTCGTTGGATGGAAAAAAATATCCAAGAAATACAAAGCAAAAGTGGAATCAAGGGTCCAAGTATGAGCCACATCACCATCCAACTCTTTTTCCAAAGAAGGAGTGAGAAGGTCGTCTATAGAGTTATTGATAAATTCATATCTAAGCTTTGTTGCAGACATAGGAGATTCTATTCCACCCACCTTCCCTTCATTTGATGTGGTTGCAGATGAAGGTAAGGTCCCAAGATCCGAAAAATAGTGAGTTCAAACAAACTCTTTTCATATAGGCTCCTTGGAGGATGAAATTGTATCTATTCTAGTTGTAGGAGGGGGAAGATCTAATAAACCCATCAAGGAAGAGTACATCCCGACACCTAGATTCTTGATAGGTTGACAAGGATTATCTACCAAGGGAACGGTAGAATCTGAAGCTACCCAAGGATCACCTGGAAAATAATCCAATTGATCAATTTTAATAATTCTCCGCTCATGAGGAAAACAAAGGACGTGAAACAGAGTCGAAACTATGGCTTCCATTTCATAAATCTAGTTGCACCCTAAAAGGAGATTGGAATCGAGGTTGGCATCAATGATTTCTACTTCGACATTAACGACTTTTCCTCCAACACATATAGGAAAGGTTGAGATAATCTCGTGCGGCCTATGAGAATGACCGTCAAATGTTGTCAGGAGGGCTGGTGAAAGAACAGCCAAAGGAAATCCAATTGCGTCCAACATGACATAGACATGACACACGTGGAAGCTCCCTCATCTATAACTGTCTGAAAAAAATTGGTTTTTGGTAAGTAGACTTTATCTGAAAAGCCATATGATGAGGAAGTCTCTTTTTGAAATTATGCATATCAAAAGTGAGAGCTAAAGAATTATTTGGATCCATTGCCCCCATTGCTGAAAGCAAAGCACTTCTTTGAGTAGGACATGACTAGAGTACCTCTAAAGTAGACAACACACAAGGAATCTAAGCCAAATCTTCTACAATGGAGTAGTTCTGGGCTGCCCTAGCATTAGGGTTGATAGTTGTGCATTTGGTGGAACCTCTCGGTATCCGAGGTATAGACTTGACAGAGGGTCACTCAATATGAAGTGGGTCCATAGTTCCAGGAACAGATTTGTCCTTGGATGTTTCAGCTTCACCATAATCACATTACCGAGTGGCCACATTAACATGAGAACCCATCATGAAAACATTTGAGGAATGGTCCCCCTCCTAGTTGCCCCCTGCAAAGGTACCAAGATTTGAATTTGTGCCTGCAAGCAGTTGTTGCCCTTGGGGAAAAGGGTTGGTTAACACAGCTTGAGAGCTAGAAGTCTCTTGCTGCACTAATAAGTGCTGAGCATCTTGAATTTTTGGGCAAAGATGAGTCAAATGGTCTCCATTGCATAACTTGCATGCAAACTTAACTTTATTTTTGGACTCATTTCCACCCTCACCAGCATTATTGTTGGGCTTATTCACATCACCCTTCCCATCCTAATTCTTCTTTCTACCTCATCCCTTCTTCTTCCCATCGGAATTTTGATTTCCTTTGGGGTTAGAAGCCTGAACAACTTTTACGGAAGAAGGTTGAGAAGGTGGAGTAGTAGATGGTGCATCTTCATTGGAAGAAGTCCTTTGTATAGACAACTGCTGCAATTGGCTTAGAAGGTTCACCGCATTCACATCAATTGATCCAACAATACCATCTGCATGGGGACCTGGCTTCGATTTGGCTATATCAACCTTAGTCCTAGGAGAATCATGAAATATTTTTTGAAGAATCCCGGACTGAGAGTAGATCAATTTTAACTACTGGGCCCGAAAAATAGCTTGCTCTTCAGAATAGACTCCGAACAAAGAGACATCCTTAGAGATCTTAGGTTGTAATTATTTCAAAAACCATTCGAGATGGTATTCAGGAGGAATTTCAGCTTTAACGAGCCTCTTTCTTTGTCTCCATTCCTGAATATGATCAGAGATGTGAGTTGTCGTATCCTGACAAAAATTGGCCAGAAGTTCAGTTTTGGCATCGTAACAGACGGGCAATTGGAAATGGTTTAGGAAAATGTTAGCCAAATCGGCGAAAGATGTAAAGTTGCCCCTTGGCAACTCTATATACCACTTAGCCACATTGCCAGTTAAGGTGCGTTAAAAAAGTCTCAACCTAATTGAGTCATCGATGAGGGAGTTTGATGAGCACCATAAATGGAATGTCGTTACATGGTCGCCTGGGTCTTCACCACCCTTCCCCTTGAACTTTGGAATATTCGATGGGAGTTTGGTTGGGACCGGAGGCCAAGTCGGATTGTATCCGATTGGATCATTTGTCAATTTTGTGAGATCTAGCAAATTCAGTGTTGCTAGAAAAGGAAGCCTAGGAGGACCTTGGGGATTCCACCTAGATTGGGTGGAGTTCCCAAAGTTCTGAAAATATTGGCCTGCATTTTGAAAGGCACTAGGCTACTCGAAGTAACTAGCAGGACCCGTTTAACCAAAAGGTCATCCTTATGCTCTAGCCAAATTCGGATTTTGACCAACTCCGGCCGAAAAACCTCCATAACCAGTGAATTCCCCTCCTAAAGAATTATAAGGAGCCGATAACCCCTGATAAGGATTCCAAGTGGTAACTAAGGGAGGAATACTTCGAAATGAACTAACTGTGGAGTACGGCCTATTCCCTTGTTGGACAAAAAACGAATTCATAGTTCCTATGCCACTAACCGCAAGGTTAGTCCAACCTTGAAAGGGATTAGTGCCTTAACCTGTAGAAGAGAAAGGCATAGATCCTATCATTGGGTTGGAATGTGGTATATGACCACTTCCAAAAGGAAAACCCTAAAATGAATCTGATCCACTCATCATGGATGTGGAGGCATTAAATGGAGCTGACGAAATACCCTGAGAACGGGTGCCAAACGGGAAAAATGCAGAACTAGATGCATTGGCTTGGGAATTTCCACTTGTAAATGGAATGGAGGTGTTGGCCTCCTGCTGCAGCAGGTTACTCATATTTCATGATTGATATTTTTTACAGGCCAAATATGTCATACTTTGCATGCTGCAATGCTCCATATTTGCTGACAGACACCAAAGAAAGTGGTCATGAGGGAATTCTATTTCAAATATCCATCCACTACATTCCAATTTTGAAGAATTATTCCATTTTTGTAAAGTTCTCATCCAAGAGGAGGTCCAAACAGTTTAATCTTGGTCTCCCTAGGTTTCAATTTTCGGTTGCAGTATATAGAGAAAGAGTAATCTGTCCAAGTAGCCTAATCTTGGCAGATTTTAGATAGGTAGAGAATCAAAGAAGCCCAATTGCTTAATCTGGGCCCTTGGAAGAGATAAGGGTATATTTAGCTAGAAGGGCATTCAAAAAAGAAAAAGAGCACATTGAGGGTTTGCTAATTCAGGTGCACCCAATTCAAGTGAAGAAAAAATGTTAGGATTGCTAGACTGGATAGGTAGTATGAAGCTGCAGAAGTAAAGATGATATTACCATTTGGTTTATCAAAAGAAGGACCCATAGCATGTATAAGTTGGCATCTTGACAGTTGGTTGGCAGTACAACAAGGAAGCATGACTAACTTCCCTTTCCTTTCCCCCAAGAAATCATCTAACTAACATTCCTCTAACAACCTTGAGATCTGCTCAAGTAATCTAGTTTCACTTCATTTCTTACTAAAACCAAGTTGACAATTGAGTTGACTTAGTGAAAAGAAGCCACATTTCTTGTGTAAAAATTAATCTCTACATAATCCATTCATTTCCTTATGCTTGAGCTTCTAATCCATAAGCTTAGCATCCCCATATCCCTTCTCATCTCTCAGAATTCATATTAACATCTAATTCTATTATATAGCTCCCTAAAACCATGTTCCCTACCCCTACTCTAAAGAGAGACTATATAAAAACCCCATAAATACTAAATATCCCACCCCTTGGCAATTATAGCCAAATAAAAAAAAGTTGGGAAAACAGTAGGTCTATTTGGGGCCCACTGTTAGTCCCTCCACGTTCACTCGGGATTTATTTAACTCTTGGTCAAATAAATAACCATTTTAACCCTTCTCCCCTCTCCTTTTTGGGTTTTATCAATATCCGATTAATAAATAGCCAAAACCCGACATTAATTTAAACCTTAAGTCTTAAGTTTAAACTCACCCGCGGCCGCGATTATTTTATGGGTTAAAGCACGCGCATTTTATTTAAACTCCAAGCTTTTTCTCCTCCCATCTGCCATCGGATCTGCTCTCCCAAATCCGACGGCCCTCGTGCATATCGGGCACCCCCTTATGACAGTCCGTTAGCGCCCGATGTCCGACGGTTTCACTGTCGTACACCGGGACACGTGGCGTCTTCCTATTGCATCAGGCCGCCCCTGATGAATACCGCCTCCGTACCAAAGGCGATCCGATACAGTTCAAAACCGCTCTCCTTCCCCCGTGATGCCAGCGTCGCGTCACCCTACCACATCACCTGCCACCATACTGTACTTGTGCCATGTCACCTGCTGACGTCATCAACCTGCCACGGTGTCCACTGCCACATCAGCTACCACGTCATTATCCATACCCGCTACCTGACAAAAAATACGTCATGATGATGTCATCCTCAGAAAACGCCAAAAATCCCAAAAAGTGCCAAAATTCTGGAAAGTGAGTTAAAAGTCGTGAAAACGACTATTTTAGTTCATTTCTATTTTTTACTACGAAAGCAACGTGCATGCGGTTTCGGTTATTTTTACACTCCCAAGACTTCAGCGGCCAGCCAACCTACAAATTCGGCTCCACAGTTCATCTCAGCAGCTCAATTCATCCTGTCAAAGTGCCTCTCACGTCCTCACAACAGGTATTTACCCAATTTTTACCCAAAACCCTGTTTTCGTGCTTCTCTGCTCAAAATTCCAAATAAAGCTTGTTTTAGCTGATGAAACTACTCCCGCCAGTCACCCACTACTCTACACCTATCAGTTGAGCTGGTCATTCTCCACAGGCTAAAACTCTGAGCCATTTCATTCTGTGAAAGGGTTATTCCTCCCCTCTGTTTGTTCATGGTCGCCCGCGAAATACTAAAATCTGTGTTACTCAGCTGAGCTGCCCAACTATATTATGCTTTGTTGGTTCTATCCTTTGTTCCTAAATGAAAAAGCCTGAGTTTCTTCTCTTATCTGCGAACTGGGGCTTTCCGGGCGAAATTCAGTCCTCCTCCTCTTAACATTGCGCCCAGTGCCCACTGAGCCTCCAGTTTCAACCCATTCTTGTTAAGGCGCCTAGCTGGAGTACGGTCACTCTTCAGCGTTCCATAAACTCTGTATTGTGTGGCCCATTCGAAAGCCAATTACTAGCTAGGCCTATCGTGCTGTTCGCAAGGCCTCAATTTCTGCCTCCGGTTGTTATTTCGCCTCTATTCCATTCCATCAAAGCAATACAAGACATGGAGATCCCAGTTGCCCTGAATATTGCTCCTCTGAATGCCCCACACATGAATTTAGACTAGATACCTCTAGCGGACAGAGATTTCTAGATTGAGGATATGAGGGGGCTTGAATCCCACCTCTTAATTGGTTTCCAATTCAAGAACAATTATAAAAATAATACTGATCCCCTGGGAATTTGGCAATCCAATATGCCTATCTATTACCTCTCAGAAGTCAATGTGCTGCCTAATTTTATCCATCTCTTCCATTCTCGCTATGAGCCCGCTTTGTTGTAAATCTAACCCAGAAATATTATGATAATAGAAATAACCCAAGAATAACAAGATGGAAATAGATAGAAATGCTTCTTTATTATCAACCCTTAAGGTAGGGCAACACCATACATTCACTCCTTAAGGAAGGAGAATACTCCACAAGCCATATGCTTGTTCATACAAGAATACTTCTCTTCATATCTCTCCCTGTG
>APFE030626137.1:20499-59324 GCA_000404065.3 Pinus taeda
CATACATACAATACCATGTATCAATACCATGGTTTACTCATACCATCAACTAATACCATGGGCCCATTACATTATTATAAACTACTTGTGGTCCCTTACATGACATGGGTTAACCACCTTATTTATTATTATGGCCCATCCCAATATTACATTATTACCTTGGGTACCTCCCTCGGTACCCCATATTACCCCCCCTAGGTACATAACACGCTTTGAGGGCAATCCTCAGCCCAGATGGTTCAGTGTTGTTCCATATCACTCCTCAATCTACCAATCAAATGCTGAATTATGAGCCTCCCCAGTCTTTGGTCCCTCTCACCCTAAAACATCTGATTGATAGCGGTCCAAGGCTTTCCAAAGCAGAGATACTAAGAGTTAATCAGTTGTTCATGATACCGAGATATCAGAATCAACATCCTCCACCGTATCATCAGGCTTCATTCAATGAGATAGGAAGGCTCATGGTGGATATGATTTCCTACATCTTAGGATGTAAGACGGGGGAGTTTGTAGATGAGACAGTGTTCCAGTTATTAGCCATATTTACTCCAGGGAAACCCCCTGCCATCATGTATGACTATGCCACATTCATAGCCAAAAAAATGCACGAGCAATTCATAATGATGGATAGGGAAAGAGTCTTCAAATACACCTCTTACATTTATCACCTACTGCTTTTTTATCACCCTGATAGTTTCAAGGTCCCTCTTAGGAAATTTGATTCGAAAAGAGAGAGGAGATATGTAGTCTTCTGGACTTCAGTCTTTCATATGGCCCAACGTTCTCCCTATACATATTGTGAGTTTATTGATCTCTTCATATACCCAGCTACTTGCTTATTATTGGAGACCCCTCCTCCCAGACTTACTGCCGAAATGCAAAGGATTTTGCATCTTTCCAAAGAATACAGCATTGGGGATTGGTAATTTTACCAAAACCATACAGTTATCAGAATTTATGGGAGTGAGTTATCTCCCTATAGGCTACCAAGATATGTTCCCATGAGGCTCTTTGCCTTAGAATATTTTAGACAGTTCAGTCATGCATACCTAGTTCACTTCCATGGCAAAAACAAGAAGGCACAGTTGAAAATCAGAACTCAACTGGGTCCCTTTGTTTTCAACAAAAGGGAAGAAGCCTGGAAGGATGCAGATAAAATGTTGAAAGAGGAGATGATGTTAAAACAAAGCTTCTATTGGTCACCATATGACCCCAAACACTTCATAAGCTTTAGGAGAGTTAAAAATAAGCTCTTAGGGTATGTGCACCATCCAATCCCTCACATAGAGCAATATGCAAATTTACTTGAATGGGTAGAAGGTTCTTTAGATGATGAACAAATTTCTGAAGAAGAAAAATTGGAGAAAGACATGAAGGAAGTTGAAAAGAGAATTGACCTGGAATGTGTTCCACAGGTCCCCTCCATACAGCCACAACCAGTGGGAGCGAGTATATCAACTACTGCCTCACCACATCTAGCTAGGGAAGCCATATCATCAGAAGGAAAGGACAAGGAAATAGAGCATTCAGAGGGACAGAGTACAATGGAGGAACAGCCTTCTCTAAATCTGGAGAGAGACCAAGAACAAAGTCCCTCAACGCATGCAAAAGCACCTAAAATTCATGTGCTTCCAACTCCTCAACATGAAGAAAGAGGTAAAAAGAGGGACCAAGCTGAGAGTACACCTATAGGTACATCAACCGAGCAGCGGGGAGAGAAAAGGCAAAGGTTAAATCCCTATGCCGAAGAAGAGATCTCAGAGGAAACACTTGGAAACTTGAGAGGTGAGGGAACTTCAGGACAGCAGATCCCTCCTATTTTTGAGACATCAGCTAGCTCCTTCCAGCAGGAGCATGATGGACAACCAGGTGGGGAGGTTTCGTCCTCCAAACAGCAAACACAAAGGGGTGCAGACATTAAAAGGGATTTTACTGAAATCAAAGCTAGGAACGAACCAATAAGGTTCCAGCTTTATAATCAACTGTTAAAAATGGCCCCTACAAATCAACAGAGACTAATGGCAGCCTATGACATGGAAGCAGGAAAAATAAATTTAAGTCATTTCAGACCCACCGTGCAGCAACCACAATCAGCTGCAAATTACATAAGAACTAATCTGGAAGTCCTTTCTAAGGACATACACCCTATAGACCAGATTGAGTTGCATAAGAAGACAGGAGAAATGGTGTACTCAACTCTGGCAAATAAGGCTCTACTGGCTCATAGATTGCATAACTCCTTGTACAATACCTCTGCCCAGTTAGAGCTGGAGAAAGCCTCATCCTTGGCCAAAGATAACAGGATAAACTCCCTTGAGGAAATCATAATAGAGATGGGACATGACCCCAAAGATCCCAAGGGAACACAAGCCTTGATCAAGAAGAAGGAAGAGGATCTAGCAGCCCTCAGAAAACAAATGAAATTACCGCCAACTCTTCATCCTCAGACTGCAGAAGTAGCACAGTAGAAAGAGATGGAGGATGTGTACACCTTGCTTATGAGAATGAATCAGAGAATACTGGACACAGAGAAAGCACTGGAAGAAGCTTTGCAAGGGAAACAACCTTAATTGTCTTCAATGCCTCCTCCATTAATCCCAACGATCTCGGCTCCCCCTCCAGCAGTTACTGCAACAGCACATCCACCAGCTTCAACTTCAGCAACAGGTGTTTTAGCCACAGCAACCACAGCATCAGCCGCACAAGAGGCCAATTTGGGCATGGAGGCCATGCTGAAAGAGATTAAGGCCCTCGAAGTACAAATGACAGAAATGAGGGAAACCAAAGAAAAGCTAGCTAAAATTGAAGCTAGCTATGATAAATCAAAAATTACAGTCGCTGAAAAAACCAGGGAAATAAAAGCCCTAGAAAATAAAATAAAAGCCTTGGAGAAAGACCTCACTCTCCATGCAACCCTGGCTCAAATCAAAACAATTTTATGGGATAATATTGGCAAGGCTCTCGTTGAGCAATGGACAGGAATTCAAACCATTTTTGATCAAATAGATTTGATGGCAATAGCCCAGTATGAAACTCAAAAGGCCAGGGCATTATTGGCAGACAAGCCTGAGTTAGCCAATAAATTGATTCACTTTCTAAATACTCGTACTGGTGACCAATTGACAGCACTGAACATTCAGAACATAACAGAGACCATTGTGAGAGTCAAAAAGGTACTAACCATGAGGAATTTTGTCCAAACAATAGAAAGAAAGTGCCAAGAAATGCAAACAGAGGTACAGGCCTTCAGACAAAGGATGGCAGATTTACAAAGCAGAGGTTTACCCAGCCTGGTTACTAGCGCGGGAAAATTATTAAAGTAGGAGCAGTATGCGTATAGACTACATACATATGTACAGAATCAGATCACTGCATCATCGAGCAACACAGAAGAAGCAACTCCTCTCACAGGGCAGAGTTTATACAATAAACTAGAAGATCTATTTTACATTGAACATGAAATCAAGCATCTCTTTCAAGTCTGGCCCAATTATTATACATATACAGAAGCTAACGAGACCCTATTCAAACTAAGGAAACACCATTTACCGCCAAAATATTGGTGGCAAAGCCTGCTTCAGATTCTACAGTAATTTGATTTTCTGCATATTCTTGCCTCTACAAGCAAACTTCATTGCACAATTTTGCTATCGGGAAAGTTCAAAGCTAACAACAGATGGAATTGGTGCAGAAAAGCGTTTGGAAAAGATAAACAGGTGGCAAGTGACAGCACACCCATAACATCTCATCAGCATGGCGCTCATCAACCGACTTTCTTAGTCCAAGAGTCAACGATAATCAGGACGCCTACAACGGCTAGTTAAACGCATTTACTTTCTCAGTTATTATTGTGCAATTTTTTCTTCATGAATAGTTATTAAGCATGTCAGAGTAGCTGGACACAGTTATGACCAGATATTTTCCCAATGGGATATTTTGTAAATAACTTCTATATATTCTGCGAAGGCAGATGTATTAAGGGTTGGTTGTTTTTTATAATTTTGGGATGATAGATTCCGAGGGAGACTCGCACTGTATGCTAGAAATTTTCTATAATCAAAGATTGCTCCCAAGCATGGAGAATGAAATGTTGCTGTGTTTAAATGGTTGAAGATTGACTGTGAAATTCTTGCGTTGTGGCATGACTCAATAAGTACTTCTTATCTCTGTTTTCACTCATGAATTACGCTCTAAAACAGCGGAAAGAAAGATTAGCTTAGAATTTGTTTAAATACACTCTATGCTCGATTTCTGTTGTTTCTCCATGTTTTCATCTGTTTTAGGCATAAATATGGATTCCATCTGACTCATATTTTCCCTAATCCATCATGTATGACAGTTATCCATGAATTCTTAATTGCTCCTGGATACAGTTCATTCTTTTTCCCTCTGTTGAAGATATTGAGAGATTCTTTGTTGCCTCTCATCCCTCAGCCTTCATTTCATTTCTTTAAGCCTAAATATTGTGTTATATATAGCTACCTTGCTTCATATTTGTCTTGTGACCAAGAAAACGCACTAGCAACTTAACTCCTTGACTCCACGCCCAATGGTTTGAAATTTTCTGCTCCATTCCTTGCCTCTCCACTTGAAGATATTTTCCCTCCATCTGAACTTCCATCCAAACCTAAAGCATAACCCTTGAACTCAATAGCTAGCCTAAAATCATCATCAACAAAGTTAAATCATTAAGAGAGAGCCCTCTCTGATTGAAGGTGGGCTAGAACCTGCAATCTAAAGATTGGTTTGTGGTTACCTCTGCCGTATCCCTTCAGGAGCTTAGGGACAACCTGAGTGATAACAGGAGGTAGACCCAACTAAGGATGTGTTAACAATAGACCCAAATAAGGATGCAGAGGGGATGGAAATAGTTCTTCCCCCTTGTATTGATGTTGGAGTCTGCATGATTGTAGCACTCATGGTAGATGCCATGCTTCCAGTTGTGGTCATCGAAGGTAAGTGCATGAAATAACCTAGACTTGACAGTCTATGCGTCGAAGTCCCAACGTATAATAATACTTCTGGATGATCAGAAGGTAGAGGAGAATTCAGAGCCGCTAACAACTCTAAGATTTCTTCTACCTCAATGTTATCTTCTGACTAGAAGAGAACTTGAGAAATAACTGGGGTGTTCCTCTCTAGCTTTGTGGAAGTACCAGGCATATCCTGAACACTAATGTCCCTGAGCGAAGGATCAATCTCCGATACGTCGGTTGCCATAGGGTGAAAACCACTGGCAGTATTGCCTCTGTGCCTTCTAGGAGAAGGCTCTGAACTTGGTGGTGAAAGACCATGAAGTCTTTGAGACCGCCTAGGCAATCGGTCTGCCACTTTGAATTTTTATTAAGATGTAATTAAAGACTTAAGAAAAATGAAAGCTATGCCAACTAGGAGCACAGAGCACACACTAAAAATGTCCCTAAAAGATATCAGCCAGTCAAACAACTTTCAAGTATTTCCGCTCCGGGTGATGAGGACTAGACACCAAAATACAAGAAAGTGAAGTAGGGGCCTTCCGAAGATAGTCTGGGATAATGACAGCCCAGGCCTACCAGCAAAAGTATTAGAGGAAGTTATGCTGACCTCCAATCAAGAGCCTATGTCGATGCAAGCCCCCGAGCTTCGCAAAGATGCAGTCCAAAAGTAATGCTGAGAGTGATATAACATCGACCTCAAGTGCCACAGGATTCCCCTCCGCAGCCACTTGTGTAGATCCATAGGATAAGCAGCTAAGGTTACCAACTCGTGTCAGAAGCCAGGAAGAACAGCCTTGAGGTAAGATCCGACAAGTAGGAGAGGGGGTATCTCTCTTCCTTATCTTCAAAAACCCTCGCACGTAACTCCTAGATCTGGAGCTTTCCTAGTCTCCCTAACACTATTGGATTTACACTCTTTATTTAGACTTCTATGTTTGACAGTTTAAAGTGGCTTTGGAGAGTTTTCTCTCCACTTGCCTAATCTAATGCCCTAAAATATCCTAAAACTTGTTGGTGTGTCTAAATTGACAATATAAAAAAGTTCTAGCATATTTTATTTAGCGCTTGTTTTTAAATGGGTTGTTCTTTAGTCAAGGGATAAATGGAAATGAAACTTGTGGTGTTTGTCGACACAAAAAAAATTAATAAAAACAAAACTATATGCAAATGCACTTGTTTCATTCTTTGATGAAAAGAAATTTCTACCAGGTTCTAAGGAACTTCTAATAAAGTAATAAATTTCTCTTTTATTTTCTTTTAACAAGCTTCACACTCACAGAAACTAACAAAAACTATCGAATGCCCTAAAAGATGCACAAACTACCCTAATGCAATGAGTATATGCTGATGCAAAAACTTAAGACTACTCTAAAGCAAAGAATGAAACCAAATTGTTTATCACTTCTAATTAGCCACCTTAGATGTTCAGATAGAATATAAGTTCCTAATGCTAATTTTTGTCCAAACACTAAAAGCAAATCTTAAGACAAACAAAATACACTCTCACTCGCAAAAAGAAACCAAATCAAAACAAGGCAAAAGAAAGCAAAAACCAAGTTTTTAAGAAGTTTTCTTTTTCACAAAAGCAAAACACAACTTTTCAAAAGTGCTCCAAATACTATTGAAGATTTTAAGACCGAAAAATAAGCAACAAAACACTTTGCAAGTTATCAACTCAATATGGGCAAAAACTCAACAAAATAGGTGTTTCAAGATGCCCTGAACGACCAAAAAGCAGCAAAAAGAGTTTGGCGACAATGATCAAAAGACCATGAAAGATAACTTTCAAAATCATCAATAAACAAATTTCAAAAAGCAAGAAAAGAAAATGGCCCCAAGATGCAGCTTTGACACAAAGCAAGAAGATCATAAAGATTGAAACCACTCTTTCTACTCTGGAAGACTAGAACAGCCAAGATTCTCATAAATAAATTTCATGTGCTCAAACACAAATGATAACACTTGCAACAAAACAAAACAAGACCAACACTTTCCACAACAAGAGAGAATTCAAAACCGTGAACTTGCTGCAAAACCAAAGACTGACAACAAAAACTGACTACTCAGGAAATACTCAGACCAGCAAACAAATCTTTTGAGATAGAAAGACTTGAAAAAATCTTGGAAAATTAGGGTACATGCGACTGTGTCAATACACAGTTGCGTGTACATGCAATTTAGCCCAAAGAAACCTGCGTATACGTGGGTTAATATGGGGAAACTTGTGTACATACGCTACTGTAACCTGACAAAACTGCGTATATAATAGTTCACAAGAAAAAACAAAAAAGTGGTCTGAAGAAACTGCTCAGAATTAAAGTTTGAGTTCCTATAGGAACAGAAAAATCAGTTACAGCAAGAAAACTAATGGCTGAGCCCTGATTGGCTTAAATTAACCCAAACTAGGAACAACAATACTATTGTCCCCAGCGGAGTCACCAATTTTGTTGAGGGACAAAGTCGCCTAGGGTTTTGGGTCAACACCCTAGCAGAGCAGGGGTTATCTACAGTAAAAAACAAGCATTCCACACAACCAAGATACTTAAATAAGCAAACTAAACAAAGAGAGGTGCACCTGCGGGTGCTTCGTTCGGGTAGATCCAGCGAGGGTCCAAACTCTCTTGGAGTTCCTCTTGATCCTTGAACCTGAAAAACAGCCAATTCAAAGAAGCATAGCAATATATGGACAAAGTATCATATAGAAATCAACTTCATAACTTATTGAAAGATGGTTAATTATACATTGAAACAATTATTCGTATGTAAACCATAACAATAACATCATATGCATAAAGAAGATTGATTTCGGGAACAAGACAAATTTTTCTTTATTGCAGATAACAAAAACAAAGCAAAGAATGATATCACCTAAATCTTCCTCTTACTGGCTCTGTTAGGGCTTAAATCTACCTCATGCTGAGAAAGGCAGGTCTAGGGTAACATCAAACCACGCTTAACCTCGTAGCTAGCCCTACCAGGTCGAGAGAGGGCTCTCTCCTTGTCAATCTCAATGAAAATTTATCAAAGAAGGCTTGAGATGACTAATATAAAAACTAATTTTAGGCTAGGTATGCTTGCCCAGAGGAATTTGATTGATTTTAATGGTTGGTTGCTGGATCAGATGGGGAAGGCAGCTTTGGGTCCGGGAAATGAACATAGATTTGCAGAGGTTTCTGTGGGGCGAGGTAGGCAAGCGTTTTAAAACTTTGAAATGGGTGTAATGGTGAGTATAAAGACTAGTGAGGAGCTAAAGAGGGCATGTAAAAATCATGAATCCTCTTCAAACAGTAGAAAACATGTAAAACTAAATAAACCCTAAGGTAGAGCACTGAAACACCAATGAATTCTACCTTTTACACTTGATTCATTTAGCTATGAAGAATAAAAGAGATGATGGCACACATAAACATAAGATCATTGAATAACTGAGAAGGAAACTATGCTAATTCACATTACCACAAGAATCCCACAAAATGCTACAAAACCCAGGTTTATTTCCTTGCCAAACTACAGAAGTGATGTACAACAATGCTTAATGCATCCACAAGAGTCCAACCTTTACAAATGACTGAAAAAACACATGATATAGACCTCAAAACCACCTGTTCCATCCATCAAGGGTCGAATCCATGAGAAGAGGGATGGTTTCAACTATATCTAAACTAGGAACACAAAAATAGGCAGTGGAACAGCTTGCCTCTAAAACCTAGGAAACTGATTCATTCAACTCTAAACCACCTACAACTGATGTATCTACCTTATCAAGTCAATTTTTATCATTTTTACATCATGGTACATCAATTTACATCATCTCACATCATGAATTTTACCATAAGAGAGAAAAATTCAAACTAGAAAAAAAACTAGGCAAAAAACAGAGTTTTTGAGCAAAATTGGCACTTTTTCATCCTATGCGTAGCGCCATTTTTTCTGTGCATAGCACTTTCTCCAAGCTGAATTTGGAGGTCTTTCCCTTCACAAAATTTGCTCCAAGATGGTTTGTTGGAAATCTTTGTCTGTCTACTTTCTATAACAAGTGGAATTTTTGAATTTGATGTCCATTTACCCCTCCAAAATTGCAGTCTCCCAGGACTGCTTCCTGTGTGGCCAAAAAGTGGCAGAAAGGGCATTTTTGAGGTGTTTTTAGCCCTCTTGGAGGCCCAAAACTTGTCAAAATTTCTTAGTAATTTACTGAGCATGCATAAATTTTCATAATGAATCCAAGAATGCCAAGTTTTCCTCAAATGGAGGTCCCTATCAAAAGCGAGCGTCAGAGGTGCTACGCACCTGCCGGGAAAACCTGTTTTTTCCCTAAAAAATTCAAAAATGCCAAAAAGTTCTCCAAATTTCTTGAAATTTGGCATGAGTGATCTATTTTAGGTGCTATGTTGGGCTAATGAAGCTTCAGCCAAGATTTTGAACTTGTCTTTCTCTTTCTTGCTCCTCAAAGTTCTCCTTAACTTGGCTTTTAGGCTTCTTATTCCTGTTTTACAAATTTTGTTCCGAGCCAAATAGTGATAAGCCATGTGGCGCAACATCTTTTTCTCCTTGTTGGCCTTGTCTAGCAACTTTTCAAGGTGAATATTGACTCTTTCCAACCATGATTCTCAGTTGGCCTCTATTTCTTGCTCTAGTGAAGTTAGCTTGATTTTCTTCTTCTTTGCCATTTGCCAGTTTTCTCTTATGTTTTGCAGCTCCATGATTGTTTATTTTTCCTCTAGCTACTTGTTATGTTGCTCAAGGTAATTAATAATCCATTTAGCCCTCTCAATGTTAAGTGATAGGCTTTTTATCTAAGTTTCCTGCTCCTTGATGATCTCATCCTTAAGTGAGCCCAAATCAGTGTCCTCGTCCTCAATCAAAATGAAATCCTTGTCTTGGCCTTCGGAAGGCCCTTCATCATGCAATGGTTTCTTTCCTTTGTCCTGTATCTACTCTACTAAAGAAGAAGGCAAAGCCCCTTTCACCCTGGGTGAAGATAGCATTTGCCTGTTGTCTAGTGAAGGAAACGAGACCCCTTCCACCCCAGCTGGAGATAATACTCGTTTGGCAGCTGCAAATAATATCCTTGTGCCTTTTTCATAAGTAACAAATGCTGGCACTAATGTAGCTTGATTCTTATGAAAATCTGGCTGATTTGTAGGCCCTCCTTCCTCTTAAAACATTGATGGGGTCACCTGAGGGCCTTTGAAAACCTCATGTGAAATGAAGGTATCCCAAATAATATTCAGCAAGCTCAACTGATGCAAAACAACAATTTTGATCAATGAAAAATGAAAAATGCTATTAAACTGTTGAGGAGGAGGTTTCCTTTGCACCAATGTAGCCATCTTCTCAATATTTCTGCATATTAAATAGGGGAGCTTCATCATCCTCACTCTAGTAAAGTGCATCACCAATCTAACATGGTAATTGTACAAGCAATAAAACCTCCCTTCACAGGTGAAATATTTGATAATGAGCTCCATGAGCGGAGCATAAGTGTCCTGTAGGTATCTAAAAGGAAATACCCAAATGATTTGCTTTTGATAACTAGCCTTGACATAAGGCTCATAATACTTTTTTCTCACAAGTTGTCCTTTGTTCCACTGTTCACCCACATTTGGAATACCTGTTGCCGCAGCTATGGTTTCAGGTGTCAAAGTGAAGGAAACACCTGCTAAGTTCACCTGACCATTGTGAAGATGAAGGACAAATAGCCTGGCAAGTTCATGGTGGTATTTCACCCTCTCCACCATCTCACAAAACTGGTAGCAAGACTGATGTTTAAAGCATGTTACAGCCAGAGGACAAGCTAGTAACTTTGTGAGTGGGGTGGGATCCTCCCAGATGTGTTTTCCTCCCTTATGTGATTTTCTTGGTGTATGAATCTCTTGGGAGGAATCACTCATATTTTCCTCATCCCTTTCATAAGTTGAATCTGATTCCATATTTGCAAATATAGAATGTAGAAAGATGAGTATGAAGAGATTTTCTTAAGTATAGGTGATTGTTGTTTCTTTTGGGATTTAATGGGTTGACTGATAGTATAAGTGCAAAGGAGGGTTTTGATGATGGCTATAGGGTTTTTAGGGAATTATAGGGTTTAGGAAAAGGGAATTAGGGTTTGGGGAATCGTGGGAATTATGTATAGGGCTTAGGGTTTGGTGATAGGGGATAAGGTGAGTGTGAATGGGAGAGGGAAAGGGAAGGGAATTAGTGAAATTTAGTGCAAGGGGATGGGATTTGGGAAAATTATACAAGGAGGTGAAAACAGAAAAAACAACAAAAAACCTAGGCAGTTTTGACAACACAACTTTGAGGCAATTAGGGTTTCATTTTTTAAGCACTCACATCACCATCATGGATGACAAAATCTCTTGCTAGGGCAAATCGGAGGATGTACTTACTTGTAGAGAGGTTGTTTGCAAATTTGGAGGCTTGGAAAATAGATTAAATGAGTTTTTGGGTTCAACTGAAAAATGCACCGCGCCAACGCCTAGGTGCATAGCGCCTGACAAGTACGTCGCGCCAACACCCAGGTGCTTCGCACCACTAAAAACTAGAGGTTTTTGCTGCGATTTTCACTTGTTTCTTTTCAAATGCAATTTTTTCCTCTTTCTTTCTCTCTTTAGCACAAATGAGGACTTCTAACACCAAGGATCACTTTATATACATTTTGACTTTAATTTTTCATTTAGAAAAAACCCACTTTCTAAAGTTCCCTTTCACTTTACTAAACCCTGCTTTTTGCAGTTTGGCTCTTTTTCTTGTCATTTCATGGACTAATGCTTGAATGTTTTTGTTTCTTTTGCAGTAGCTGGAGTGCTAGAGTTTGGCAAGGTGACCAAGGGCTGCAGATGATGCTTTATTACATATGAAACATTAAAATTACATAAATTTGTACATGAAAATAGAAAAACATTGTTTTCACCTCAAAACAAAGTTTTGAGGTAAAAACCATTTATGAAGCAAATCATCACTGAAATTTGTGATTTTATGAACTTATTAAACATCGTCATGTGCCTGTTGACCTCCTATTGAGCTTTTGAAGACTATGGTAGCAAACCCTAGACCTAATGAGACTTGAAAACCCTAAAAAATGGCTTTTGAAAATGTAAATGACAAAAATGACTGTAGATGACCTGAACTTGTGAAAATAGGCCAGCAGGTAAATACCATGAGGGAAATTTGATAATGAACCACTTCCATCAGTTGATTCATGACCTAATGGAATGCAACTGATCGGATGAGACACCTAAAATGCATGCAAAAAGAGAATCTCATCATTGATGGAGGGATGAAGATACCGACACTAACAGGCTCCAAGTGAAACCGTCCTCTCAGTCCATCCAATCCCAAGTCTTCAAAAGGCTCCTTCCATGACTCACACAAGGATATCTCAACTAATGAAATGACATCATAACTCAAGGAAACAAGGGTTTCCTGTAGTGGGGGAAGTGCTCGAAGCACATGGATCTTTAGACTTGATCAGGGATAATCTCAGCAGAGTAATTCTCTCTCTTCTCTCCTCCTTAAGGCCTTCCCATTGAAGCCTTTTTATATTTCTCCCAAAGTAGTTTTTTAGTTGGGAATTTGTTGGGAACATTTGGGCCATGGGAACTAATAGGTAATCAATAAGTAAAATGTGTGATCTCTGCACGAAATTAAGGAGATTTAATTTTTTTTAGTGTTTTAAGACATATACGCAGGTTGGGTATACACAGACCCACGTACACACGCGTTTAGCTCAGGTAAGTGTCATGTACAAGGAGTAAAACACTGTTTGTTAAGTATTGGACCAAGTCTGGAAGGAGGGGTTGCCCTAGGCCATAAATGCAGCATCACAAATATCAAGGGTGAGATTCGGAGCTATAACAGGATCTCAAGCCTAGATTGGTAAATGGATAAGAATTCCTAAACTACCACACTCTCCTATAAATCTACAACCATCTACAACAAAAGGGGTTTCCTTTTGGAGACTAATCATACCCTCATGTTGTTTCTTTGAACCTAAGAGAGTTATCATTTCCATGCGTTAGGGTGACATTGAGGTGTGCTTTGTGACAAGGAAGGATAAGTCAACTTGGGGAGATATCCACAAGATTAACTTCCATTTTTGGTTGTAAACTCTCTCCTTTTCATATTAATACAAAGAGTATATTTTTTTGTTGAGCTATCTTTCAATGAAAATCACATGAGAAACTTTTTGTCAATGCGTTTCGAACCATCTATTTTGGTTCATCGTCTGGACAAGATGGAGATTCAGATCATGGCACCAGATTAAATAGAGAGATCAATGTAGATACATTTAATATTTTTAACTATGAAAAATATTAAAGGTCTCTACATTGATCTCTATATTTAATCTGGTGCCATGATCTGAATCTCCATATTGTCCTGATGATGAACCACACTAGATGGTTCGAAACGCATCGACAAAAAGTTTCTCATGCGATTTTCACCGAAAGATAGCTCAACAATTATAATATGGATCGCATAACCCTAAATTCAGAAAGTATATTGTTTTCCTATATGTGTTATGTTATGTTTACATTCATATAGTTCAATGCTATCCTGATCCATTGAACAAAGTGATTGGATAATGCTACATAGATGTCGTAAATCTTTCGCTTGTGTTGATTGAATGTGTAGGCTCTAATTATAGAAATCGGAGCTACAATTAGAGCTTACAAGTTGAGAGGATAGAAGAGCTTGTGATAGATCACAAGTAAGCATATTTACATTCTTCAATTTCTCTAAGGGTAACTTTATATTCTTTGATTTTTTATTTTCTGGACCATGCCACTAGGTCTAGGGAAGATACTTATGTCTACAATCGTAAATTCTAAATAATAGTATGTGCGGTTCTAATTATATTACTTGGATATATTATTGGAGCTTACAGGCCAAGAAGAAAGTAAATCTTGCGACGGATTCCATGTAAGCCTTTTTCCCATTCTTAAATTTCTCTAAGGGAAACTCTATATTCCTTGCTTTTTGTTGTTCTAGACTAGTCCACTAGGTCTAGGGAAGATACTTATGTTTGTAATCGTAAATTCAACATAACACAACTTACTACATAGTTAAAAATTTATTCAAAGTAATGCTCAACTCAGTGATATAGCATAGTCCTTATTATCATGTGGTTATTTACACAATTTGTGCATTAAAAGTTTTGTGTTCAACATCATTAAGCTTAATCACACAACATTTTATTTCCAGATTTTAAAATCTCATGCTTACATAGTTCATCATTAGTGTCATTCATTTCAAAGAAGTGGCACACACACAAATGTGTTAGAAATGTCCAGCATTGACATCTCACACAGAGGGGTAACCGCATGTTCAAGCATTAATAACACAATTGCAATCCCTAAAATCCAAAACCATTACAATCAGAAATGACATTCATCAACAAACAAGTATAAGAAGATACTTATATTTTAACTTGTAGGGAAACGAGTCTAGGAAAAGGAATCTCCACCCAACCTTAGACAACAACATCCACACTTACTTGGAGCTGTCACCCTCAAGCCAGATTCCAGAGTCTAAGTGGGATTCTTTCTTAAGTATTAAAACACCAGTTACCAACTAAAACAGGGACTCCAAATGACCTCCTTCCTCAATTTCACCAGCTGACCAATGATTCCTTCAATATTACAAGGATTCCAGAGGAACTCCACATCACCCTAAGTGCTCACATAGGTATTCGCCCCCTTCTAGGGAGTCCAGAATCAACTGTTACAATAGTGAAATAACCAAAAGTCTTCAATCATGTCTTCCTTGATGTTGCTTTAGGATGGCCTCTTCCCAAGTTGTTACAAGAATCCAAAGTCTACTATCTCAATCCATAGCCTCCAAGGGACCCAAGCTATTACAACGCTCCAAATATTCCATCCCAACCCACAACCTCCACACACCTAAGATGTTACAAGGCTCCAAAGACCATTATCTCAACCCACAACCTCCAGGGACCCAAGATGTTATAAGGGTCCAGGGGTTATCTCAACCCACAACCTCTAGGGACCCCAAGTTGTTACAAGGCTCCAAAAACTAGTAGCTCAACCCATGTTAAGGCCTTTTTTTGTGATATTATGTGGACAAAAAGGCTAGTGACAAGTGGCAGAAATGGTAGTTGGGAAGTTACAGAGGTAACAGTTGAGGAAAGACAAGAGACTGGCAGAAGACCAATAGTTATGGAGGAGTGGCAGGAAGAAGTAGAGACAGCTAAGTGAGGAAAGAGCATGAGAAGTCGAGGATGAAGACATCTAAGTAGGGGAAAAGGAACTGGCAGTTCAAGTTGGTGTGTAGGAAAGGAAAGAAGAAGATAAAAATTAGATGGGAACACCTAGAAGGGGTTGGTTGGTTATGTTGTGTTCTTGGTAATTCCAATTGTTTGTGTTGCAGAGCTATGCAAATAGCTTCATGATTATCTTTACATGAGTTTATATCCTGTCTATAAGAGTTCTGATGTTGAGGAACAAGTTGAGAGCCTTATGTAATATACCTATTTTGATATTAATGAAGAAGACTGTTATGGGATCATAGTGTGTTCATTTTGTATTGTTTTGGTTATTCAAAATTTTTATATATGCAGTTTTTTAGGTAGTATCTTTGTTATAACATGCATAGAATGTTGTGATCTGGTTGCTTTGAATGTTAAGTTACTGTCCCTTGCTCTCTATATATTGGCATTGTTTCCCTGGTATCAGATTCCAACCCTCCTCTAACTTAGGTTGTGACATGCCTCAGGTGAGACTACTTACCCATCCCGAGTAAGTTGAAAATGTCCATGTTGTGCTAGACTACACCAGAGCCTTGTTGTCCCCTTGTGCCCGAACCCGAGGTCTTAATCATATTGCTATTTATGTGCCAACAAATGGTTCTGTTTCTGGGACTCGAAATTCAAAATAGGGTTTGGAATATCGTATCGATGATATTTAAGAAAGAACTATGGAAGTGGTGGGATGAGAAAGTGGAACAATTTGTTTCTCAGCAAGCTCAACTCTGTCATCGAACTATTGGGAAACTGAAGGATGAAATCCTGTTTTTGGAACCTGTGAGTGATCAATACGAGATCTTCTAGTGCAAATTTTAAGAAGAAATTTACAACTGGCTGCAAAGATTGTAGGTGACAGGGAGGTCTATTGCAAAAAAGTTATCTCATCGCAACTAGACTCAAGTAGATCTCAATGCACTACATCGTCTTGACACAAATCTAACAAGGGTCGTAGATTGGTGGGTACAGACCACACTAGAAGGGTATATTGTTGAGTTTGCAGTAAAAATCTATTATTCCTTTTCAAAGGCTGAAGTTGGGTTTCGAGCGGGGTTGTGAGGGAAGCTGCTAAAATGAGTAACCCTCTGGATCAAGGTCTTAATGGTGGAAGAGGGCTTACTAGTATTCCAAATTTCAAGCATGGCAGCATAAACACCTATTACTGGGGGAAGGACCTAAAGAGAGGTATGCTAACGAGAGGGGAACTATGAGGCTATTAGGAGGATGGACGCAGATGATTCACAAAATACCAGGGATCTAAGAGCACAAAGGAGAGTGAGGATAATGAAGATATGGTAGGAAAGGGCTATGTAGACGATTAAAAGGAAACAAGAGGGATTGCAGCAAGTAGGAGCAATGTTGAAGAGTCCAAAGGAAGGAGACGGGATGAAGGAAATCTTGGTGAAGCGAATAGAGACGGTCGCAACTGATGAGGGTTCAAAAGGTGATAGGGCCCCTCCCTCACTAGTGGAGAGGGAGAGGTTGGATGGAAAAGGTCGTATCGTCCCGGAGGAAGGCCTAGAGGATGATATGTGTTTTGTTATACAAAGACTATTTGCTAAAGACGATGTGTCTAGAAGAATCAATGATCTACCCCCCCCGGAAGCTTAAGTAGTGTCTCCCCTAGTTTTGTATAACAATCGTGACAAATTCCTTCTGAAGTTTATCAAAACTATAATAGTTTATAATGTGAATGTTACTTAAAAATCTAGTACTAGTAGCGGTGGAAATAATATTGCAAGGATCTCTACAACCGGGATGACAAGAATTTGTGCTTTTAGCATGAACTTAATAAAAAATGGCAGGATCATTCACAAGGTATCCCGAGTTCTTCGGTAGTGGAAATGAAGATGTAGAAAAACATTGGTATCTATGTGATGCCATCTGAAGATCCTGCTAGACATTTGATAATGTGAAGTTAATCTAATTTCATACCACTCTAAGGGAAAGGGCCTTGAGGTGGTTCATAAAATGTTCAGAGTTACACCAAAACCCAATTGTGGATGATGTTAAAAGAGAATTTGTACAAGAATTCAAAACTTCCCCAAACTAATCAGCAAGGGTTGTCAAAGTTGTGGGAGATAAATTAGTGAGAGCGAGAAATGCATGGGAACTTATGCAAATATTTAAGGATGAAATCGGTAAACTTAGTTACCCAATAGACCCGAATCACCAAAGAGATTGGTTTATCAAAGCACTATTACCCCTCACCTATACACCATTAAGGCAACAAAAGAATGACACATTGCATGATGCTCTCAAGCAAGCAACTTAGATAGAAGCTATGGTAGGGTACCCACATGAATGCCAAGGGGGGGAGGGGGGAACATCACATGATCCATCTATATTGGGTCTTCAACATCAAATTGCAAGTCTAACAGAGAAGTTGAAGGATCTACAACCAACCTACGCGATGAGACTAAACGTGTGGTGCACAAATTGCTTGGTGGAAGGTCATGTTGCCATAGAATTCTTGGGGTTGTAGGGAAAAGGTACCGCATCTACTCTAGGGGGACCAACTAGGCCTACACCCATAGTGGGAGTCACGCAGATAGGATCACAAGGGTTGTATCCTGACCACAACTAACTGGAGTACTATGAAGTATGCAGGGGGTATGGACACTCTCTGCATTTGTGCCCGATATTACAGTACTCAAATGTTCCAAATAAAAATTATTGTGAGGTATGTGCTTCAACAACTCACCAAACTAACCAATGTAGAGAGTTAAATGCTCTAGCAAATAGGTTAGACCGCTCAAGCTTCTGAGTCAATGAGACAACTCGAGGAGGACGAGGAGGAGGAACAAGGGGTAGAAGAGAAGGAGGTAGAGGCTCAGTTCGTTGTTACAATTGTGACCAAGAAAGACATGTTTCACAGGATTTCCCGCTACCAAGGAGGCCCTGGTGATCTTAGTGTAGGGTCAATGCACACACAACATAGGACTGTCCAGAGCTAATTGCAAGATGGGAGGAGCATAACCAGAAGAGGGGAGTAAACTTGATTAATGCAGAGCCAAGAGTAATGGAGGTAGCTCCCCTATCGAATATTAATATAGTCACACGTGGAGGCAAAAAAGTTGGGGTTGATCAAGGAACCACGAACCAACCCACAATCATCAGACTGGCCTCCCCAAAGCACTCATATGACTCAGAGCAACAAAAGTAGTATTACAAGGAGGCAACAAATTTTTTTGACAATTTGGTTGAAGGTGCAAGACTACAAAACGAGCAGACAAAGTCTCATAAAGCTAAGAGCCTAGCCCTTCCACAATCCACAGTTGTTCGACCTATTGAGGAATGGTTTAGATTATTCCTGCAGATCGTGAATGATGACCAAATGTTGGGGCAGTTGCGGAAAAGTATGAAAGTGGCCATCCCAGAGGAGGAGGTTGAGGGAGGAGTTATCTATGCTAACTATCCCGAAAGACACACTAGGAGAGTACAGAGGAACAAGAAGAGAAGAGGCTGAGAATTCAGAATTGATGCTCAGATTGCAGGATTTCAGATCAGGACACTATGCTAGATCTTGGCTCCAACGTCAACATCCTACCAAGGAAAACATGGGAAGCGCTAGGAAAACCTCAGTTGACATTCTCACCAATCTAGTTGTGGAAGGCGAATCAGTATTGCATACTTCCAATTGGGAGTACAAGTGGATGTAGCAGGGGTAAAAACCCATGTAGATTTCAAAGTAAAAGATATTATGGGAGACAAGGATACTTATCTAGCACTGCTCGAAATAGACATGGAATTTGAAATTACATTATTATCGACTTAAGAAGGAACTAATGAATTTTTAGTTAAAAGGAGTAAGGTTGAGTCAACCTCTAGACCCGTATCAGGGACCCAGATTCATAGACCAACAAATGACAGAGAAGATCCAGGGATGTTAGATCAACTTTGCAGGCTGAAAATGGGTAAAAGGGAGGAATACATATACCCAACAACTGAAGAAAATGTTAGGTGGAGAAGTATTCAAAGTTTAGAGGTTGGCTCAAAAGCTGGATGGGACGATTAGTAGCAGAGTGGATATGAGATCAACACTATACATTGTGTTGCAATATGTCGGGTCAACTGGATTGGCACAAAGGTAAGGTACTTCCCTGTCTTTAATCGTATAGGCTCAGTAAATTCATTTATCAACAAGATTGATCAAACTGTTATTCAAGAGCATAAAATATTGTTACTAAATGTTGCAATGCAAGCAACACCGGCACGATGGTGGGGAGTTCATCACAACTACCTCTGTGACTGGGAGAAGACCAAGAAATCAATAGAAGTAAGGTCCATCTAGGCGGGGGAGTACCCTCAAGAATTTGCAAAGTACAGGGGGGTCTCCGACCCTCGACAACACTTGAAAAATTTTAAGGATATATGGAACTAGGAATGGGTTCCAAAGGAGTTATGGGTATATTGGCTCATAGATACCTTGAGAACCTTTCCAAAATCCTAGTATGTATAGGAAGAAATAAGGAGGCAAATAGGAGATCGGTATAGCTTTGTTGATCAGTTTATTACTAACTTCTCTTTCTCAGACAACGATAGGAGGATGATTAAGGCATTGCAAGCTGTCAAGAGGATTCTGATCACATCGAGTCAACTAAAGGATGGGTGCATGTACCAGAGGACCTTACAACATCTCTATGAGTTAGGATATCCTGAAGAAATGTCTTGTGGAAAGGTGGATAAAGAACTATATGAGGATGATCTGGAGGAGTTACGACATTTTTCATTCCATGAAACTGAAGGGGAAAGGGGCATCAAGGATGGACCTATAACCAATGTGCCACACTTGTTCCTAGTGAATTTATAGAAGCATAACATTAGGATGGATGACAAACCAAAGCTAGCCTCGATTGGAGACTATTGGGATGAACAAACTACAAAATATATTTTTGACCTCCTATGAGAATATGAGGATTTGTTTCCTTCGCCAGTTGTGGAACTAAAAGGGATCAAGAGAGACCTAGGGAAGATGAAAACTGTATTAAAACTTGATGCAAAACTAGTAAAGCACCGACCTTACAGACTGAACCCAAGAGTTAAAGAGGAAGTGAAGAAAGAGATAGACAAGATGCTAGAAGCAAGACTTATTTTTCTAGTGATGAGGTAGAGTGGGTAAGTTCGATTGTAATAAAAAACAAGAAAGATGCTACATAAATAAGGGTCTACGTGGACTACCGTAGTTTGAAAAATTCTTGTGTACATGACCCATTTCCCACACCATTCAGTTATGAGGTTCTCGATAATGTAGCAAGGAACGAACCATACTCATTTACAGATGGATTTTCAGGCTATCACCAAGTCAGAATCATTGAGGAGGAAAAGAAGAAAACTAACTTCAGTACATAATGGGGATCCTACACCTATCATGTTATGCCATTTTGTCTCAAGAATACACCTACGATGTTCTCGAGAATTATAATTGCAGCATTTATGGATTACATCCATGGGTTCTTAGAGGTCTACATGGATGATTGGACTATCTATAGTTTGTTGAAGAATATCTCAATTTGCTCAGGATAATGTTTGATCATTGTAGACAGCTACAGATATCATTGAACTTGAATAAATGTATATTTGCAGTCCCGTTTGGCACACTTTTGGGTCACATAGTATGAAAAGAAGGAGTATGCATAGATCCTGCCAAGGTTGTGGCGATAGTGAATATGGACCCACCCATAAGTGTAAAACAACTCAAATCGACTTTGGGACATACCAAATACTACATAATATGTATCTGCAACTATGTCTCCATTACTACACCAATGGAGAAATTATTGAGGAAGGTTGAACAATTCATGTGGACAAAGGAATGTCAAGCTGCACTCAGCAAACTAAAAGAGAAGCTGGTAAGTGCACAAATTCTGGTCTACCCCAACTAGAACAAACAATTTCATTTCCACATAGATGCATCTGGTATTTCTACAGGGGTTGTTTTGGCTCATCTGAGGGAAGGGAGCCTCGACCACCCCATCTACTATTCCAACAAGAAGTTATCCATAGTAGAAAATAATTATACCATGATGGAGTGGGAGGCACTTGCGATGGTGTATTCACTCCAAAAATTCAAACACTATTTGCTTAGGGGCCCATTTAAGTTTTTCACTAACCATTATGCTTTGAAGTACCTGGTGAATAAGCCTGTGCTAGAGGGAAGAATTTGCAGGTGGTTGTTTTTATTTTAGGAATTTTTTCGAGGTAATCATTAAACCTAGCTAACTAAATGTGGGACCTGATCACCTCTCACAACTAGAATATGGAGAAAGTGGAGGATCCCTGGACAATCAGCTACCAGACATCGACATGTTCTAGATTGAAGTAATACTAGATTACCTGGAAGACATTGTAGCCTTCTTAGCTATAGGAAAATGTCCAGAGGAATACACAACCACACAAAGGAGACACATGATTATTCAAGTGATCAATTACCAACTAATGGTGGGACAATTGTATAAATTAGGCCCTTATTGTGTGTTGCATTGATGTGTCCTCCACCATGAGAGACATAATGTGCTATGGGAATGCCATTCAAGAGTTGCGGGTGGCCAGATTGGGGGAAAATCTAATATAAGTGTTGCAGGCAGGAATATGGTGGCAGATGGCTTTCAAAAATGCAAAAGAAAACGCCAACGAACGCGATGTGTGCCAAAGTGTTGGAATTTCATCACATCGAGATGAACTCCCATTGAAACTGGTACGTTCCTTGCATATTTTTTAAACATGCGCAGTCAATTTCATACAGTCAATCAATCTATCAATGCGTCACTCTCATGCCAGGTATATAATCACCGCAACAAAATACCTCACCATATGGGCAACACCTGTAAAGGATTGTACATCAAATACCACCACCATATTCATATTTGAGAACATCATATCCAAATTTTGGTGCCCCGGGAATCTGACTAGTGATCAAGGACCCACTTCATAAATGAGACAATTTCTTCCCCACTTCAAAATTTCATGATACAACATCACAAAAGAAATCAGTACAACCCACAGGCCAATGGTACCGTAGAAGGCTTCAAAAAGATATTAGAAAAGGCTTTGACTAAGATATGTTTGGCCAACCAAGATGATTGGGATGAGAGGGCTCCAACGACCCTATGGGCATACTGCACAATGGTCAAGTGACTACAGAAGCATACACCCTTCCAACTTGTGTGGAAGAGAAGCCATGGTGCTGATTGAGTTTTCTATCCCAATTATTTTCATCGCCCAAACCACTAGGATGACAGAGGAGGAAAATTTATGGAAATTTTCCAACAAATGGTTGAGAAGCAAAGGCAGAAGGTGTGGCATGACTGACATATGAGGAGGAAATCATTCACAGTCGGTGGGCATGTTCCATTATATGACAGTAAGTTCTTGAAGCTTCCTAGAAAGCTACAAATGCAATGCTTAGGACCGTTCATTGTTGCAAAGATAAGGGAGTCTGGAGTTGTCAAGATCGCGCAACTGGATGGGGTATTGTTACCAGGTTGGGTGAACGATGCATGTCTGAAACCCTTCCACACATCAAATATGTTACTCACAATTGATTGGATCTCTGAAATGGGATCATAGGTAGGAATAGGAAGAGTCAGTAGGAGTCAGTAATTTGTGTCATCGTTTGTTGCATCAGTCATATTTCTTTTCTTTTCTTCTTCCCTAATAATTTTGTCCTTGATTTTTCCAAATAAGGCTCTGTGACGTCAGTCCCAGTTTCGGCTGTCATTCCACCATACCGAAACTGTTTTTGGTTAGGGGGAGAGTCACATATGTTAAGATTCATTTTTGTAGTAATTAGATAATAATTATGGTGTCAGCCAAGATTCTCATAGAACATTTCCCATTATAGCAATAATTAATTCCTAAACGTCTTCCATTACGATGATAGAGGAGGCAAGATTTATGGAAAATTTCTGACAAATGGTTGAGAAGCAAAGGCAGAAGGCGTGGCATGATTGACATATGAGGAGGAAATCATTCACAGTCAATGGGCATATTCTATTATATTACAGTAAGTTCTTGAAGCTTCTTGGAAAGCTACAAATGCAATGCTTAGGACCGTTCATTGTTGCAAAGAAAAGGGAGTCTGGAGTTGTCAAGATCGTGCAACTGGATGGGGTATTGTTACCAGGTTGGGCGAACGATGCATGTCTGAAACCCTTCCACACATCAAATATGTTACTCAAAATTGATTGTATCTCTGAAAGGGGGTCATAGGTAGGAATAGGAAGAGTCGGTAGGAGTCGGTAAGTTGTGTCATCATTTGTTGCATCAGTCATATTTCTTTTCTTTTCTTCTTCCCTAATAAGTTTGTCCTTGATTTTTCCAAATAAGGCTCTGTGACGTCAGTCCCAGTTTCGGTTGTCATTCCAACATACCGAAATTGTTTGTGGCCAGAGGGAGAGTCACACATGTTAAGATTCATTTCTGTAGTAATTAGATAATAATTATGGTGTCAGCCAAGATTCTCATAGAACATTTCCCATTATAGCAATAATTAATTCCTAAATGTCTTCCATTACGATAACATAATTACTCATCAACTCCACCTTTCCTTTTTTAGAATTGTGTCAACCAAGTCAGGTCCATCTCAGTCAATGATGAGATTAGCATGTTCAAGTCTACATAGGGAAATTTTTCGTAGTAATTAGTTAGGTGGCCTTGTCAAAAACTTCGTGTCGAGTTGGTCTACTTAATTTGCATGGCAATGTCGAATTTCTCAGAGTTTGAAGCCAAGGTGGTAGATTCACTCCATTTGCAATATGGATGCAAGTGTTATCGTTGAAGTATTAGATACCAGCCCCCATGATTCTAGTTTATCATCACCGCTCTAGCATGATGAAGGAAATTCTCTCTGTTCCTAAGTACGGGATGGATGAAAGAATTGCAGTAACATAGCCGCTCTATGGCAAGTATGACAAAGAAACACTAGCTGATAATGATATATCAGACTTGTTCCAATTCCAAAACATGAAGCACGAGGTCTACATAGAGTCACTGACAAAAGGAGATGGAACACCAATGATCAAAGTAATGACTAACTTCAGAGGAATCGAACGGTCCACCCTATTAAATTTGAGGAGTTTTCATGTGTTTGGCATAACTCTATCAGCGTTGCAATGCACTATGTTGTTGATTAGTAGAATGCACGATGGGTCGTTATAGCTCGACAAGGAGTATCTAATTCATGCAATTGAAATTCAAAGGCTTACAAGTCTATCGCCGATAGGAGATGCAGTTTCAACGGTGTTCCAAATGAATTCCAAGAGAGTGAAAAACAAGGGTGATGCAGACTACTACACCAAGTATGCCACCAAGACAGGAGGAAAGGGAGTGCGCATAGACCTAATCAACTCCTCAAAAATTAAGTTCGCTTGCCACATTATTGTAGGGAAGCTGATGTGTCACTTTTCTAAGAATGAATGCACATTGTATATGATTTCAATCTTAGAGAATTGTGAAGTAAGCTCCTAGATGAACTAGTGTGCTTTCCTCCTCCAGGAATTGTTTGAAGCTATCATGTGAAGATGTCTACAATTGGACCACCAATTTCATTTACGATTATCTTGTAGTTTCCATTGAAATGTGGAAGTGTTGCCCACTAGTGGGCCGAGATTTAGCTCCAATCGCAGAAGACTAGCGTTTAGCCCTCCGATATGAGTCTTGGAGAATTTCAGGGGACCCGAGCAACAAAGAGATAAATGAGGCTTCATTCGACGGCTAGTACATAAATATTTTGGAAGTAATTAGAGTTGTAGAAAGGATCCCTAGGTCCCTATTTGATGAGTATTCAACAATGATCTGGTTTGGTGCTTCTCAAGGGAGCACCTGGGTGAGGCCACATTGTGTTCACCCTCATACCTTATAGATGCGGGCTCTAACATTTGTGTTATCAACTGAAGCCTTCCACACAGAGGTCGAGTCATGGCCAGGAGTCACAGGGGAAATTACAAAAGGAAGGTATCTCTATTTCTTTGATGGGATGGTGTCACCACCATTACTAGGGGAAACAGTTTCAGAGTCCAGAAAGTGGATAGCTGAACATGAGCTATAGTCATTCATCTCACAACTGAAGAAGCACATGAGCTCCTTAAAGGAGACCAACGCCAATATAGACATATCATCAGGTTTAGTTTCCAACTCTTCTGAATCTCAGGGTTTAATACAAAAAAATCCTCTAGTTACTGCACCTCTTAGTTTTGCAATGTCAATTGTAGGGCCCCATTTGCAATCCAAGCCCACCATCCCTAAACCCCACAAAGAAAAAGTCACCAAACCTCCTATTGGGGCCAAGAAGCAGAGATCAACCCCTATCACTCACGTTATCAACCTCACCCTTGAAGAGCACCAGTACAACACTGCCTCACCCATCATCGAAGATATTCCACCTTCCACATCAGTTGCATCGCCTAGCTTGCACAACCCATCCCCCCACTCTGCATCTACATCCACCACCCTCTCAGACACCATACCCTTTAGGACACTGCTGGGCATGGAGACAAACATGGAAGTTGATTCCATTATTCAGTATATTATGGCAGTCTCCAATGGAGGAGTCACCATTGCCTCCATGATGTCGTTATTACTAGAGTCGGCCCCACTGCTGAATACGGGGCCCATCATTCCATAGTCACTCATTACCACTATCTAGCCTGTCACACTACCCTTTTGTTTAAATCCTCTCATTACATCACTCCCCATTTCCATCCAGATAACTCCTCCATTTGCAGAACCGTCATAGCAAGCTACCTCACCTCACGGACACTTAGACAAGTTTGTCGCCAGTGAGGAGCCCCTGCAGAGTGGGTTCCCTGATCCACCAACCATTCAGCATAATGATCTTCAAGGTTGGTCATTAGCCCAACTATTTCATTTTATTCAACAAGCCACACAGAGGGTCGTAGAACTGCATAATGACCTCACTGCGACCATGAATAGAAGCAGTAACAAATTGTTGCACTCACAGCTGAATGTGTCCAGCTCAGCCAGGACAAGCAAAAACTCTAGGAGTAGGTCGAGTAGATCACCTCATGATTCCAAACAGTGTGGCCATCCATTTATGATTTTGTAACTGACACCCCAGAATATTTCTCAGCTTGCACACTGGTTGAATGTTGTGAACATATCCAAACCGCGTGTAATGATTTAATCACAACCAACCGAGAGCTCAGGAAAACCCTTGCCACTATGAGGAGTGCATTGCTAGACCCTGCCACGACATATGCCAACGAGATTGAGAAAAGGGTTACCATTGCAGCTATGCTCAAGGACTCCATTGTCGAGGCCATACACCCTACTGCAATAGGTTCATGACTAGTCTAGAAGCCTAGAAGAGAAGAATCAACCGGTCCACCCACTCTGAAATTGGCTTAATCAGCTCCTCACTACTATCAAGAACACAAAGGACAAGGATAAAAGGAAGTAGTTCCTAGCAAAGGTCACCACTCTAGAAGGCTGCATCCAACAAATTGAAGATGATTCGGCCAAGACAAAACATAACTTTGTGATCTTTGGACCCTAGTTCAAGCACATGTAGACACCCTGCAAGAGCTAAGTGAGGACATGGAATTATAATGGACTTCCTTGCTATTGGTACGACCATCACAATCAATGTCCAACACAACAAATTAATTCCTTGTGCAAGCATCTACGATCACAGAGACCTGGAAAGCAATGCTCAATAACTATACTCAATTCCACTAGGAGACTATTGTGGTTGTGCCTGAATTGGGGCCTTCGTTTAAAGAATTCAGCCAAGAGGAAGCAACAACAACACTAGAGGAAGCACCAGCAACAACACTAGCAGAAGCACCAGCATCAACAGCAGAAACAGAAGCACCAACAACATCACCAGCAGAAGCATCAACAAAAACGATGACACTAAAGGAATATTTACTCAAAGACGAGTCGATGAACTGTGGTCAAGGCCTTCATTTTTTGATATTTTATGGAGAAAGAGCCTAGTGACAAGTGGAAAAAATGGACGTTGGGAAGTTGCAAAGCTAACAACTGAGGAAAGACAAGATACTAGTGGAAGACTGCAGTTGTGGAGGAGTGGCAGGAAGAAGTAGAGACAACTGAGTGAGGAAAGAGCAGGAGAAACCGACGATGAATACAACTAAGCAGGGGAAAATGAACTAGAAGTTCAGGTTGGCATGCAGGAAAGGAAAGAGGAAGATAAAAAAAATAGAGGAGAACCAAGAAGGGGTTGGTTGGTTATGTTTTGTTCTTGGTAATTCCATTTGTCTTGTGTTGTGAAGCTATGAGAACAACTTCGTGATTATCTTTGTATGATTTTATATCCCATATGTAGGAGATCTGATGCTGAGGAACAAGCCAATAGCCTTATATAATGTGCCTATTTTGATAGTAATGAAGAAGATTGTTATGGGATCATAGTGTGTTCATTGTGTATTATTTTGGCTATTCAAAATTTTTATATATGTGCCTTTTTAGGTAGCCTCTCTGTTATAGCAAGCATATACTATTGCGATTTGGTTTCTTTGAATGTTAAGTTACTGTTCGTTGCTATTTATATCTTGACATGGTTTACCTAGTATCAGATTCCAACCCTCCTCTAAATTAGGTTGTGGCATGCCTCAGGTGAGACTCCTTACCCATCCTAGGTAAGGTGAAAATGTCGACATTGTGCTAGACTACACCGGAGCCTTGTTGGCCCCTTGTGCCCGAACTTGGGGTCTTACCCCTATTTCTATTTATGTGCCAAAATCCCACAACCTCTAGGGAACTAGAGAACTAATCCCCTTCTCCTCTCTTCTCCTCTTTATAGTTGCCTGATGATTTTCTCTCATTGGATGCTTGAATCTCCTCTACCTTCTTTGTCTGCCTCTTCCTCTCTCGGCCGAATGCCCCTCAATGCTTCTAGCCCCTCCTTTGAATGAATCCTCCTGTTATCTTTTGGTTTTTTTTGCATTTGTTTTCGTGTCCTTGCTGACTTGCAATACACAGTCTCTTTGTTGGACTACTTGTCCTCTTCTTTTGTTGTTATTTTTAAAGCAACATGGCCCTGTGTACTTTCTTTGGCAGCCCATTCAATTTCAAGAATCAGTTCATTAAATTCATGCACTAGCCAACCTTTAATGGTTGTCCAAACAATTATGGTTTCTTTCACAAGAAACTACATCCTCCCAAGAAAGAAATCTTCCTCCCTAGCTTTGGAATCCATGTCCCTTTGACTCGGTCCCATTTTTATTTTTTTCACATGTAGCAAAAATATCTACAATGTAGTTTATGAGAGAACCATGGGTGGGGTTGTTAGAAAGATAAAGCATTTGAAAAAAAAATCAGTTTTTAGTATGATGCATATATATACTTTTTCCACTACTTATATGGAGTTGACAAAAAATGATATTATTGATACTACATGATGTGTATTTCATTATATCTTCAATTTACATGTAATATTCTAAGAAAATAATAAAGCAAAATATATTTTACTAGCAACCACAAGTAAAATATTTCAATGTCATATCAAAAGTGTTGCAGGGCAGCTTAGTCCTTGTCACTCAAGTTAGAACACAAGTTAGAAATTATGCCCTGTGAAATTTGCATAGAAAATTATGACCTTCATTGGTCAATGCTAAAATAATGGAAGGCAATAAGAAAATTGAATCCTATAGGCCTACTCTTACAAGAACTAATAAATTGAGATGTGAAGTGGATAAATTAATTGTCTCCTCAAGCACAAGGAATTGCATAGATTTTGGTGGGTAGTAACCACTGGTATATCTACACATTTACATTTTTACTTCTACATAAAACATAAATAATAATGAAAAGTAACTCTAGGTAGGTATATTTATTTACACATTATTACTATTCATATGCAAAGACTTTCTCAAAATAAGGTGGGAAGTAAATGGTGGTACATATGTTATTTACCCCATGTTTTCCTAAGGTCTTAACTATTTGGGAGAACCCAAATCTCCCCACACTTGGGGTTGTGTCACACTAAGAAATTTTGTTTTGATGACCTAACAAAGCTAAAACATGCTCCACACAGACACCCTACTCTTCCATAAGCAAAGCCATGCCAAGTTTATTTTTATGTGAAAAGGATCACTCTTAACAGTTAACTAATTCAATACTTAAGCATGCAATCATCAACTATTTACAAGTTAAGTCTAAAGAAATTACATAAAGCATTCACATATCACATGGAATGCACCAATATGAGCTTAGGTGGAATGAATTGTGCTTAACACATGATGCTACATAATACTTAATACAAGTGTTATAATATCTATAAGAGTGAGTTGAAGGCTCATACAAAACTATCCCTAGGCATAGTTGTTACACCAACTCGCCCAAACAATTTCATCTACATGTTCTCTTTCTTCCACATGAACCATCTCATATGTTTCATTCTAGCTAAGCCTACAATGCCCAAACCCAAAAACACCAATATCTTGTGCATGACTTTCTCCCTAGGTCATTCAAATTTATCCATCAAGTTTTCCCAACCAAGCTCCAAGTCCAATGCACTCTTATGTTGTATCTTTCTTGCACAAATTGTCTTGTATGGGTTCTTACTTGAGTTTTTGCCTCTAACTCATCCAAGCACAATATATATCAATGTCATTGTCCTGTCCTCAAACTATTCCATTCCTTGGTATCTTAGCCACGCTGAAATGAAACTTCATGATTTCAATTTGCCAATGAGTTGATTCAACTCCTTGCTCATTTCCTTGTCTGAGAAAAAATTGTTTACTTGAATTATTGGATAGTTGGCATTGTCTATCTAGCTAGTGGAAGTAACTGTGTTGGTATTGATGTCAATAGTTGGGAGATCAACTTGGATAGTTGGCTTTGCCAGACAATTACCAAGTGTGTTGGCATTGATATCAACCAGATCAACATGGATGTATTTGCTAGCATTATGTTAGGCAAGACAACATTGATGTCCACCATGCCAATTGTGATGGTAACAGATGATAGCATTGATGTGCTTGATGGTCAAGCTCAAGGAGAGCCCCATGGTTGTTGTACTATTAGGTAGAGAATCACCATAGTAGTAGGCCTACTGGAAAAGCCATAACATGATGACTATGGTGGTTGGGAGTCCTAGAATTTGGAGGAGATTCTACCTCAATAGATAAACTTAGATAAATCTTGGATTTAGCACATGTTGATAGTGCTCAGAAAGAGCTTTCCAACAGTATGTGGAAGCCCATAAATTGCCATTGGGATCAAAAGTTATTAATAACCGAAGAAAGGACCTTGAAGTCCTTAAGAGCAAGTCGAATTTTGGAGGCCAAAATATCAAAGCAGGTTGAATATCGAAAGCAAACTGGAACATTGGGACCTCGAACTTCGAGACCTCAGGACGTTGGAAGGGATGAATCTCGTAAGGCCAAATTTTGAATGTCGGAGCCTCAGAATATCGAAGCAAGCAAGAAGATCGACATATTGGAACCTCAAAGGTTTGGTACATCATAATTTCAGAGTTTCGTAACTCCTTATTAATTGTATTCTTTTGAAAGCACCGAGGGTTGCGGAGAACAAGAATTATAAAGAAATTTTTTCACCAAAACAAAGATCCAGGGACCCTTTCTCTCTCCTTTAATAGGACATATGGCGGCAGGTGATTGGCCCTCAAGAGTTGACGGTGGCAGATGACATCACCATGACTAGGCAATATGGAGGACACGTGGAAGTTAGAATCAACACTATTGGGTGGCCTAATGGGGAAAGCTGGGTGACATTTATCACCATTAAGGAGATGCCACGTGGATATGGTGACAAGATCATGATGCAATATTGGAGGTCAAGATTTCATAACTCCTCTATAATTTATTTTTAAGAAAGTCCCGATATCAGGAATCTCCAATGTTGTTTGGAACTTGGTCATGGAAGCCCAAAGAACTAAAGGCACAAAGCAAGGCTTAGCACCCAAGAGATATGGAGATGACACTTGAGTATTTTGGAGGTCGAAGATTTCGAAACTTCGCTATAACTGCAATTTGAGAAAAGTTACGAAATAGGGAGCTTCTGATGTTGATTGGTGTTTGGTCATGGGGACCCAAAGAACTAAGGGAAAGAGAAAATACACAATGAGGTAGACCCCTGGTAGGAACCTGAAGGCCTTAGAACCTAAGTATTATGATACCAGTCATAGCACCCCGTCATATGGTGGAAATGAGATAAGGGCTAAGCAGAAGGGCTAAAGGCCAAGATTACAATTTCGTGATTTTGTAACATCAATTTAATAAAAAGTTATGATACACAAGGCCCTGAAATTCCAATACAATGGAGTAAGAATTTGTTGGTCACAACACATGGTCCTAGGGTTGAAAATAAAAATAAGGCTAAGAAAAAGGGTATCCGATATAATAGCACAAAGGTGTATGGAAGATGAATGGATCAAAAACTAAAGAGTAAATGTGCAATAGTAAGGTTGGTTGTTAGAGTAAATAACGACTGTAGATATCACTGACTCAAGAGACAGGGAGGACCACGATTGTGCAGAATTATTTATATGGAGTTTGTCAGTACGCTGAGACAAGTCATCCCTGAGCTTGCTTATGTTCTTTATTGAATTAAATGAAGAACATAAAAGCCATGCCGAATTACCTGTCAAGCTCTGTGAGGAATAAGCATGAAGAGCCTTGTTGTAGTGTGCAGGTTGACTAAGTATGCATGTCACCACATGAGAACACTCTGGTGCCCATTCTTTGGTTTAATGTAGCGACAGATTTCAAGCATATAATGCAACAATAGGAAGGAGTGCCATGTAGAGGTACACTTGGGTAGTGTGTAGGAAGGATAATGGTCAATAGTGAGAGCAACGTTCCTAGCACAGGAGAGGAACAAAACCCAGAATTATAGTTGAGAGACATGGGGGGAAGAACATAGTTTCCAGTGAGCTGTGTGGAGAGATATTTGGGTGTGAGTGCACTACTAAGGAAAGGTTAAGTGATCCTATGTTGCAAAGAAGAGGTTGAGAGTGCCTATGCAGTGGAAAGAGACCCCCAGAGCCTGTGTTGTTATGTGAGAGGCCAAGAAGAGCCTATGAACAGAAGAGTTCGAGAAGAGCCTGTGGAATAGAAGGGTTCGAGTGCTAACTATATGTGTTGAGAGCAGAGGGTCGAGAGCAGAGATCCTGAGTGAGTATGTTGTTGCAAAGAGGGAAGAGTGCAGAGAGTGTTGTGTATCAGTATCGACTGTCGAGAAAAACAACAAGTTGCTGCAGAGTGTGCAGGTGACAAAGTGTTGTGTGGGCGAAAGGTAGAGAAGAAGAAAGAATATAGCTGATATCAAGTAGAGTGGCTACCAATTATAATGAGCAATAGTTTTCTTTTGAATGTGAGTTGGAGCCTACATATAGGAAGTTTGTGCTTCCATCTCTATTGGGTGTCTGAAGAAAGCTTGGGGGTTGGTGCCTCCTATAAGTTGGTGCTTGCAACAAATCCGTAAAGTTGGTGCTTCACATGGTGCTTTTGGTAAGTTGATCAGGTGTCTACAAAAGGAGGGAGTTGGTGCTTCCTGCTAGTGGGTGCTAGCAAACAATCAAAGGGATTTGGCACTTCTTGTGAGTGGTGGCTCACAAACAGATTGATGTAATAGAGTAGGTGCTCTTATTTTTACATCAATAACAACAACAAGCTTTGGTGGTTTTTTCGCGAAAGGGTTTCCACGTCAAACTTCCGTGTCATATGTGTGCTACTCATGATGTGTGTATTTACGTTTATTCACACAACTACTCTTATGGTTTGTTAATGCTTTCTCTCATATAATGGATGCCAAATTTGAATGAGTAAAGATAAATTGGCATAGAAGTGAAAATTAGCCTTAATATTGATTCACCCCCCTCTGAATATTAACATTGTTTCCAACACGAATGCCAAGTGTTAAGTTTGTCCAACTATTTTAACCCAAGTCCACCCATCCACCTCTCATGCATTTGGAGCTGGAGTGTTCCTTGCACACACACACACACACCCTCAATTCATATGCCAAATGCTTTGCTCCACCTCTCATACATTATGAGTTGGAGTGTTCCTTGCACACACACTCAATTTATATACAAATTGCTTTGCTCACAGGTCAACTCATGTGAGTTTGGTACAAGCAAGGGAATGAGTCACTCTGGTGCAAGGCATGTGTGTTTGGTACATGTAACATCTCTTGATATTGTAAATATTTGTTTTTTACTACAACCAAACAAACTGTCACTTTTACTTTAAATTATAAACTACTTTTAAATTAAGTTATGGAAAGGAATTTTTGGAAGTTGTTAGCAAATGTTGTTTTCTTTTGAGTAGTTAGTTAAAAGAGATAGTTACCTATTCCAAGAAAATAAAGAAAACTAAATCTTGGAAAAATATTTTAAAAAGGGAAAAAGATCAAGAGGATTGGGTATCTGAGATCAGTAAGGGGTGAAAATGTGTTGAGAGGTCAGAAAGTTTGTGAAAGCTATGTCTGGTAGAGACCAGATATCTGGATAGACACATACTCTCAAAGGAGAGAAAGAATTCCCTGGTTCAGGGATAGCATGGGGGGAGATTCACTGGCATAGCAAATCTCACGGTAGGGAGGCAAACAAGTGTAGGTCTATGAATAGACCAAGAAAGATTTGGAAGCAGCAACAGATAAGTTTAACTCAATTTGGAAATTACACCATCAGATAAGTGATATTCTTGGATGTAGCTTGAAATTATGTAGTTAGGTCTTAATATGAGTTATTTAAGAATTAGAACTATTTGTTGATTTAAATGCTTGGATTGTTGATTCTAGTAATAATTATGTAAATGGTCTTCTAGCTTAAAGTAGAATTCTTTATCAAAGTTTCCTGAACTACAAGAACAAAAAAAAGAACAACCGCTTTCTTTACTCAATGAGAATTACAGTAATAATAGGTGAAATAGTGAATTTAAGTCCAAGAAAAGAAACCTAGTAACAGATAAGTTCAATTGAAAGCATTACAAAGAATTCATGTTGTAGAAGTTAAGTCTACCAGACTCAGATAAACATATATCATATGAAGAAAAGACTCTATTCTGAATATATAGAACCCTACAGGGTTTAAGTGAAATAGTTCTAATAAACATGAAAACACCTCAGCATAGCTATTCCCTTTAATATAGGAATTTCAAAATACAAACCCTAACAGTTTATACAATTCCAACTTTCTCTGGTTATAAACCTTATACTGAAGGAAATAAATAATAGCACAGACTCTACTAAATGTCTAATACCCCTAGAGGGATTCATATGAAATCAATACTTTTAATAAGGTGTAATAACAACATTCAGACCCGAGATCGAATAAAATTGCAACACGACAAAGAGAATTTCTAAACCATTACCGGACTCGGCATAAATGCTATAAGACATTTCCGCTATACTTAAACTATTTAGTATTCATTTCCTTTGCTATTTTAATCTGAGATAGTTGAAGAAAAGAGACTCGACATTCCCTCCATAAGACTTATTGCAATAATGCTAAATCCTACATAATTCCTGTATAAGTATATTTGCAATGTTGTCGTATACAGAGTCTCAACAGAATAGAAGAAATAAAAGCCTATGCATTCTTAACCTTGTATTATAGCATATCTAAATAACAAAACCAGAAACCTTGTATTATAGCATTTATGAATAACAAGGAAATCAGAGATACATTATGTGGCTGAAATTGTAAAAGAACACAACTATACATTCCTCATAAGATCAAAGTGAGGGCGATAAGACCTGTGAATAATAAAGCCAGAGCTACATTTAAGGCTGAAAACTGTAAATAATGTGAACTATATATCTCTGATAGTTTTCAAAGCATTAAGGCTCTCTGAGTAAAAGCCAGAGTTACAATATATGGCCAAAAATTGCTAAAGAAATTACATAGTCAAGAATGCAAATATACAGTGGGTTTAAGGTTGTCTAAGCCGAGCAAAACCCTAAAAAATAACAACAAAACCCTAAGCAAAGGTCTGGCCCTCTGGCCGCAGAATCCTGCCAAGTATGGGCAATAGGAATTAAATGCCCGACACCTGATGAGTTCTTCTTCTTAGAAGCTAAAGCCAGCAAGACGATTTCACCCTCAATATCCTTTAAACCTTGTAGCACCTACAAGAGCTTCTACAAGGAATACATATAGCCAACAATTAGATTAAATACTTCTCAAGAACTAAAATAATCGAATACAAGATGCGAAATCAATAGTAGAACTTACCATTGGGAAGCAGCACGAAAACTCAGACATGCAGATGAACTCCAGGACTTGAAGAATTCTAAAGCGGTTGATAGACAAGCCCAAGAACAACCTAGAATCTGAGCAGCAGAGATGGTGAATAAACAAACCCCTGCATCAGACAAATAAAATGGACGAACCAGGACCCAGGTTACAAGACTGGAGCGGAGCCGAATTCTAATAGAGCTTTGGAGTAATACATTGCCGAACAGAAACAAAACCACTGCGAAGAGAAGGTCAAAACCTATGAATGCCACATGATCGAGCAAGTTAACCGGGGTCATCGATGAGGGAGGCAGATCCCAAGAGTAGAACAACAAGTGGATAGCTCGATGAACAATGAAAAGCCACCTAGGCCATGAACAGTCAGGCCTATTAACTCTGCATACACTTGGAAGAATCATAAGGACCGAGCTAGATATGTATTAAATGCCCCAAATCCCACAAGTACCAAATACAATAAATAAGAAACGATTGCAAACAATAATTTAATGATGTGCGTGCAAATATTACAGCCTTTATGGATGTGTTACATATGGTATGAGAGCGCTCAGGTTTTCAAAACTGAGACCTTTGGAATGTGAAATAACAAAAATTGATGTTGTGCACGTAGGAGGCAACAAAAGTCAGTATGAGGTGAACTAGGAATCCACCACACAACTCTATATTGGGAACATGACGAACCCCATTTCAGGAAGGCAATCTCGAGGTCTGGGTGCAACTGGGGGATGAGCCACATAATCCAAATACAGACATTCAGGAAACTGTGTAAGAATTGAAAGGTGAAATGGCCCGAATTTAGGCAGACAACAAAATATTAATGCAAGAACAAGAAAATATTTTAAAAATCCTAGCGGATACACAGAATCATCGACCACTTGTTCCCATCCCAGAGCACGGCCATACAACTGGGGAACAAGAGTTCTGGACTGAAAATTTGGAAATAGAAGGAGGTGAAGAAAACCAAGAAGAAGAATCAGGTAACGTGTCCAATCATAAGACCCAGAAAAAATAGAAAATTGAACTCCAAGGGGTGTTTCGAAAAATCAAGCCTCCTCTCTTTAATGATGAGCAAGAAGAGACGGTGGAAGCATGGATAATTAATATGAATAAATATTTCCAGTTGTATGAGTATGATTACAATTTGAAGTCTCGTCTGGCCATTTTCCAACTTCAGGGGAAGGCCACATTGTGGTGGGAAGAAATAAAATCAGTACGTGGGGTCAATGAGCAAACCATAACTTGGGAGAAATTCCAGAATTTTTTTAAGGAAAAATACCTAACCGAAAGGTTTTATGATGAGAAAGCAAAAGAATTTCAATATCTTCGCCTGGGCCAAATGACCATGAATGAATTTATAACAAAATTTACATCATTATTGCGGTACGTTCCTTATATTCGTGAAGAAAATGCCAAGGTACAGTGGTTTATCAACAACCTTCTGTTGTTCATAAAGGAACAGTTGGAATTTGACAACCCAAAAACCATGGATGAAGTCATTCGGAAAGCACAGATCTACTACCAGCAAGATAAACCGAAGGGTGATACGAACAAAAAGTGGGCTAATAAGAAAGGAAACAAATTTATTCCTAGCCACAAGGGGAATAAGGGCACCAACAACAAAGGCTTATAAAGGACAAAATAACCGAAGTATGAATAAATCCATATTTAAGATACCTGGTGAAACTCGGACAAATGAACAGGCTAGCAAAAATGAAGCAAAAATTATTAACAGACCACTTGTACAGTGTTGGGGATGCGGAGGCCCGCATTATGTCAAAAATTATCCCCACCGCAAGGCAGCAGATCAGATATCACAAATTCAAGAGGCATCTGTAGTGGGAGAAGTGGCAAGTAGCATCCCTAAGATTAATGCAGCGCTTGAGGATCAACATGCAGAGTTTCAGCCAACTATGGTTGAATTTGAAGGTACTATTTTTTACTAGACCTATTCTATTTTAATCGATCCCGGAGCTACTTTAAGTTGTAGAAAATCTGTGATGGGTTAACCCAATAATGCAATATAAATCAAAGCAGAATACTATAACCTACTTCTACTATCAATTTGCGGAAGCTTAAAGATCAATCTGAACAATATAACTAGAAGAAGAAGAATCAATGGCACAATACACATGAAAATTCTTTGGGGAAATCCTCAGATAAAAACCCCACACTATTGTATTAACATACATGGTGGAAATAAATAGGAAGTATACAAAGCCTTAGCTCTCACAACTAGCCAGCTCTTAGTACAATCCTCACAAATGCTCACAGGCAATCTTCGCTTCTCTCTAGCCTTCCTCTCTGCCCTCCAAGATCCTATTTCCTTGTGTTGTTCCTTGCGGATTATTTTCCTTCAAAAACTGTGTGTTGAGGGATTTGCTCCCCTAGGGCTTTTGGGTGGAAACTCTAGCAGACTAAAAGTTGTCTAAACAGAGAAACACATTCACACAGCCATTATGCTACCAAAAGAAAATTCTAAGTAAGAAGGGTGTACCTTAGGTCCTACATTCGAGAAGTTCCTCAAGGGTCCAAACCCTTCTTCAAGTCCCTTTCGCTCCTTTGCCCTGCAAAAGAACCAATTCCAAAGAATACAGCAGTATATGGACAAAGACTTATACAAAAATCATCTTTATGTTATAAAAGAAGGAAGTTAGTTATGAACTTGAAACCACCATTCACATATGAAATTCAAACATGAACATCGTAAACATAAAGAATAATCATATCGAGAACCAAGACGTGTTTCTTTATTATAGACAAATAGAATGTACAAAAGGAGTAATATCACCTGAGTAACCTTTTGCAGGCTCCAAGCAAAGCTTCCTTCCAGATCCATCCAGCCTCAAACCTTTAGCATATCTCCTTCCGAGACTCACTCCATGATGCCATAACTAGTAGATGTACATCAACACACAAGGAAACAAGAGTTTCCTGTACAAATGGGGGAAGTGCAGAAGGCACAAGGGTCTTTAGACCTGGCCAGGGGAAAATTTTCAGTATAATAACCTTTCTCTCTCTTCTCTCCTCCCTTAGTCCCTCCCTTTGATGTCTTTTTATACCACTCCCAAAGTAGTTTTTTAGTTAGGAGTTGGTTGGGAACAGTTGGGCCACGGGCACTAACAGGTGATCAGCAGGTAAAACCCGCGATCTTCGCCTGAAAATAAGGAGTTTTATATTTTTTTAAGTGTTTTAATACATATATGCGGGTTGGGTATATGCAGACCTGCGTATACACGCGTTTCACTCAGGGCAATGTCGCATACAAGGAATAAAACACTATTTTTTAAATTTGGGACCAGGTCTGGAAGGAGGGGTTGCCCTAGGCCATGAGTGCAGCATCACAAACCATAATAGTGAGATTTGGAGCTATAATAGATGCCCC
>APFE030626138.1:0-16361 GCA_000404065.3 Pinus taeda
CTGCGTACTAGTAAAGGACTGCACGAGTACAATTGTAAAAAGAAGTTTCTAATTGAAATAAGATAGAGACATATTGCAGCAGGTGGTTTTCACCCACATTAGGTTTCCACCTTATATCATGGTGTTCATGTGTGTGCTTATGTGTGATGATCTGTTCTATTTTACTGCACCTGTTTACTGTTAATATGGTTGATAATGTTCTAATGCACTCATTAAGGATCAACTAACTGAATCATAAGAAGTTGTGGAAGTAGCATATATGAATCTGAATATGGAAATGAAAAAGTTTTATTGATGTGATAATACTGGTTCACCCCCCCTCTCAGTATTATTTCCAACAGTTAAAAAGTGAAACATATGTATTGAGGATAGTTCTTTCACTGTGTCAACCTCGTTAAAAAATAAACAACTCCGTTTTCCCAATCGAGTCTTTGATTGAGATCTCGTAAAATCCTAGTCTAGTCTTCCCTGGATCTCGAAAGTGAACCTTCATTACATCCACCTAGTTGATGCAATGAAGCTTGGGGGGCATGTACCGCAATTGAATCATTATGCTGGGGGCATGTGAAACTTATTCAAGCATAGTGTTTTGTTTCAAGCTTGTGTAAACATGAAACCAAATCCAAGCAGAGTTCTCCATGGTTTGAGCTTGTGTAAAAATGAACCCATGCACCAATGTTCCTTGTTGGCTTGGTGTGTAAGCCATTTTGCGCTTATTGTGTCCTTTTGCCTCTTATGCAAATGTCTGAAACCCTCATATTCTAAGGTTGTCTTTACGGGTTCATTGATTAGAAAGGAATTTTGATTTCATCACATATCGACACATTCCTAGAAGACTAAATACATTAACTAATGCATTAGCGAACCTATATTAGATAGACATTTGCACAATTTATAAAAATCATAAGCAAGCATTCAGATGCAATAAGTAGATATATTAAAAGATAGATAGGAATATATCATGTGTTGCGCGTTGTGGTGCCCATATATATATCCATATATATATATATATATATATATAATATATTATATAAATATATATATATATAATAAATATATAATATATAAATAATAATAATATATATATATGTCCAAAAAATATATGTGTATTCAGTTATATCGTGAGACACATGTCTCTCAAAATCTGTGAAAAAAGAAACCTGGAAGTCTACTATGCATTATGCTCTATGTAGCAGACTACTGCCCGAATCACGCATCCAAACAGTCAGTGCATCCTGTTCGACACCCCCGCGGCATGTCACTGGTATTGTTTGGGAATCTTCTCGAATCCTACGTAGTCTAGGATTCCCTCAATTAAGCCCTCTAGGTTACGAGCTATCTCGTCCTCGGACTCTCCACCCGAAGGTGGTAAGTCAATCTCCCTGTCAACCCTCCAGGCGATAGAAGATAGACCTACAAGTCTCTCAAGTCCAACATCTACAAATATTGAACGTAATAATCAGGACATATATATTTAAAAACCCAAAAAATTACAAAATCTTTGTTGGTCAAACTAAGTATCTTACCTCTCTCGTCCCACTGTTCGCCAGGAGGAAGCAACATGTCCAGATCGCCCCTGAAGTCCATCCCAGCATATGGCCAATCCTCAACTATAAATTGTTGACGATTCATCCACTCAACAAATTCTGGACCCCATGATACAGGCTGGCCACCATCTCCTTGCGGCATCACGAGAGCCCAATGAGTAATCCATTTCTGTCATGGTCCTAGCCATCCCACTGCTACTTCCTGTCTCTAGAGGATTGGTACTCGTTCCAACATGAGTGGTACTAAGATTGAGCCATAGTCAAACTGTTTCGTCTCGCCCTGATGGCACTTGGTCAGTTGTCTCATCATATTGAGAGACACGACCTCCACCCAGTTAAACATGGTAGGATTCAAATAGTCTTGGGCTAACCATAGTTGAGTCTTGGTCACCTCATGCTAGCCTGAGGAACTAGCTACTATGGTAATGTTGAATAGCAATATCCATAGTGACAAATCACTAACAGTGGAAATCTATAGCTTTCCACTTGTTGGTGATTTCTATGCTCCTAGGGGGCACACTCTTGCAATAATTGTGTCCAAAGAGTCTCCAGTAATCCAAGTTCCCACCATGCGAGGTATCTCCCCTCTCCATGACAACCGAGTCAAAAAGTAGATATTCGTGGCATCGAACTCAATTTCTTGCCCACGGATTATGAATTTTCCTTCTGTCAAATTCCATGCTCAGATCAAGTAATCTAAGAGATCCATTGCACTCTCAGAAGTGGTGTCAGGAAGAATTTTAACAACCCACAGTTTTGTAGGATGTTCAAACAATGAGGATATGCCACTCCCATCACATCATCATTGTCATGAGCACATTCTTGCCTTGTGAAAGCCATTTCTTGTCCCTGCATGCACAAACATACCTTTGTCAAATGCCATCCATCCATTTTCATCCTTTGAAACTGATTATAAATGAAAATATTTTGGTTTTGGTGCTCGTCGTATCTGTTCTTCAAACAACTATGACGAGCCGATTTTCACAGTGTAAAAACATTCAGGTCGTCAGAGGTGTACATCAATATCTTGCAATGATCCTGTTTTTTCACAGTGAAAATTTCTCGGTCATCGTGATCCCGAGAGGGAAACTTGCGACGACTGAGGCAAATTTTTAATCCAAAAAATCCCTCTAAACCACGATTCAAAACATGAATCTTATTTTGGCATAAAAACATAGGTAAGGCTATGGCATTTACCTAGAAGTAGTGTGAAGAGCAATGGATCCCTGAGCCTCCTGGAATCGGTCGCCAAATTTCATGAGGTATGCAATGGTAGAAGTTTTTTTACCCTAGTAAAAACACAAGTAAATCAATTTTTTACCATAGTGTTCCTTTTATAACCTTTTTTATTTCAAAACTTATGGTTTCCATTAGGGTTTTGAATTAGGGTTTTGATCTATATTCATGTATTTTTGTGAGACACATCTTATGCTCGAGTTTTCTTGTGCAGCGACAGATGTTTCGAACACTGGTGGTGATCGATCCATGAATTATATACTCAGTAAATACTGAAAAGTCTTTTATGAGTCAACTTTAAGATCTTTTCTGACTCTTCAAACGTGAAAATATTGTCAAGCCCTTGTCATTTTGAGCTCGTTAATGGTTACGAAACATTTTGTATCTAGTAACGTTTTTACTTTTTCGGACTTGAGGCACTATTTACGAAAAGTAATCCTTGACTGAAATAGTCAAGCGGTTCTCTCAAGTACCATTTTCTACCTTTTCGGGCTCGAGAGACACACACATATGAAAAGGGCCCATCTGGAGTTTTCTTTTCCATGTCCTTTTCAAACTCTCTAAATATGAAAAAGACTCTATGTTTCACCTATGTCTGAGTCGTTAAACCATGACGACGTTGGACTCATCACCATGATGAGACCTGAGCTTCTCCTCCCTAGGGCTTGTTAAAATTTCACTGGGTTGGATTTGTCTGAAGGACAAACTTACATTGCAAGAATATGCTATCCCCTTCAAGCTTGTGTTTCAAAAATAATTGGGGTACTCCCTAGCAATGGTGGGGAAAATTTTGGAAATATTCTGTTGATTACCTACGATAGCTTGTCGCTCTTGAACATCAACATTTTTTTGCTTCTCGTCGGGTTTGGGATATCCTCACTTTTTCATTGGCCTTTCAGGATTTGGGTTCTTCATTTTACCTCATTCCATTAGATCCTTGTTGTCTCTGCATGACCTTCGATCCCTTGGTACCAAAATGCTTCTGCATTCAAGAGTCGTGTCACCGATATGTTCAAGAGCTTAATGCTTTTGTAGTTTGCACACTTACATCCTCCTCTGATTCTCTATTTCATCCATCTTCATCTTGTTCCTTTGTCTCGCATCATTGATGTGGGAAATGTTATGGCCCTCCTATGATGGATCGCTTCCTATTGACATCAACTCATTATCTAGGAAGTTGATCTAGAGACTCCTTTCGGGTACCTTGGAACTTGCACGCCTTAATGGCAAGTTCTTCGCATTCAATGATAGGCTTGCATCATTGGTCTTCGATCAGGTGATTTCACAAGTGTTCGACTCCAGATCATTCTTCACACTTTGTGGATTGTACTAGTAGTACCTTGAGAATCATTGACATTATTAGTGGCCTCTCTCGCGCTTGTTAACGGTTCACATCATTGGTCAGTAATCAAGTGATTTTCTAGTATGCTCAACTTCAACATATTTATTTGAATATTAGAAATTGTATGATGGATAGGTTGGGATTCAATACCCTGGGCTCAGATTACACAAGTCCAGGTTGTATGGAATATTTACACATGACTCTTTTGATTGGATGGCTACAACCATACCCGTATTTTCATATGGTCTCTTCAACTAGATGGCTGCATCCATACCACAAACTAGTTTTATTTGTCTTTTGGATGGTTGCGCCCATACCTTGACTACGTGTACTTCTTTCACTATCAGAGATATCAGTTGTACTTGCATCTGCAAGTTCTCTGTGATGGTGTTCCGGTTCAGTTATGGTTTCGTAAAGCATTTCACCCCTCCCACTCTCTCGGCCTTCATGATTTAGGGGGCATCTGTTACACAGAATTTTGTAACCAGCCTCACGTCCCCTAATCCTGGATAGAGTCGGTCCCTGAATGACATCTGTTCTTTGTCGTATACCAAAATATGTGTCCAAATCTTCCATATTACTCAAAAATATTTCCTATGCTCATTAATCCTGAAGGTGACCCCTTTTAACCCATGTTTCAAAATCATCACAGGTCATCAGTATCCTGCCTATGACAATAGCCTAGAATGAACTAATGCCTCGCAAGGTCGTCTATGAGTCTTAGTGTTTGACCCACGACAACCTAGATATAGCGAATTAGTTCAAACATAATACTTCTGGGTGGTTCTAGAGCTAGTTGTTGGGTCAAAGAAGTTCACCTCTCCTCATTTGAGATGGTGGTTTCACCTTTTGAGTAACCTCCCATGAAGATAATCTTCCTATCCCCTCATTTATGAAGGGTCCTCCTCTTATAAAAGCATCCTCCATGGCTATGATCAGCTGGTTGGTAGTTAGCTAGTTCTGTAGTTAGCTAGATCTTGGTTTGTTGGATTGATAGCTTATAGTTTGGATTGCTGATAGTCTAGCAATAGCTTGTGAGGTATGAGAATATCCTTTCATGTTGTGAATTAATAGTGTGAAATGGTTTTGTAAGAAGGAAGCCTTGTCGTGACTGTCTTAGTTTCATACTTGTGCTTTTGGGTGAGAGAGAGTCATCAGTCTTTCTAGGAGACCTTTGAGAGTGAATGCTTATGGAGACATACTAATTGGACCCTTGAAGGAAGCTTGTGAAGTCAAGGCATGGTTGTAAGCTTTACTATTCTTTATATTAATGCAATCAATAGTTGTTTCCTATATCATGTATGAAATGTATGTTGATATCTTATGGTTCCTTGACTATATAAGTAGATAGTTCGTTGTTGTGATCTATTATGTGTTTTGTCATTTTCATATGTTGTTTCAGGTGAATCATTCCTTAAGGAGAAGAAAGTGATAACTAGAAGACTTCATCAAAATCAAACACCGGTATAAGGTAGGCCTCTTTAAAGATAACTATTTAAGGAATTAGCTATTGTCTTTGTCTTGTTGTGACTAGACCCACTCTAGGGCTAGAGGGGTTGTCTTTGTCTGCAGAGGGAACATACCTGCATCACAGTGTTGGTTCCATTTGATTCTCTCACTATTTCTTACAACTCAGAAGAACCAATTCAATGAAAACACAAAATACAAGCACAAGAAGATGCTAAGGAATCAACTAACCTAGAATATAGGCCACAAGAAACAAGTAGAATTCTAGTATGATTCCTGGAATGGTTAGTCGCCAATTATAGGGAACTGTAATAAGTGTAAGTTATAGACTTTTCACAAAGTGTGGCCTAGTAAAAGTGGTCAGCTTCAAAACTTCTCGTTGCCAAAGGTGATAATACAAATAATTTGAAAATAGGACTAGAAAAGAACAAATTGTTGTCCATGACCAAACAAGAGCTTGAAGGAATGATAAACAAATCCAATTGTGTCTCCATTTCACCAAAATATTTGGCTTGATTGGAAGCCTAAAAGTTTATTGTCACTGCTGCAAGGATGGGAAAACTTTAAGTCCTTGTTTTTGTACTTCAACGATTTTCAATGAGTTTGGGTTCAGGTTCCTTTGGTGCCAAAGAGAAGTCTCCATGGTTCCCTTGCATGAATCCTAAAATAATTCCACGAAGTATCCTCCAAATCTCACAATTCCTCTAATCAAAACTAGGTAGAAATGGGTAGAAATAAAACTAACACATTTATATTAATCCATGTACTAGCACAAACCTTGAAAATAGGAACTAAATAATGTAAATATAGCATATATAAGTTCCTCGATTAAAACCTTTACATGCTATATTTTCAATTTCTTTGTCATTGAACTAATGAACTTATCAAATCATACTTTCTTTTGCTAGTTTAAAGTATTATTATGTGATAATATGTTTAAATATTATGGTTTAAAGATTGTTTTGTATTCATATTTTTCACACTTGTGTGCACCTTACCACAACTTTGAAAATACTGAACCCAAACCATGCAATTGCACCCGCAACAACAATGTAATAATCTGCAAAATTATATTTCTAGCAGGTTCTCTAGGTCTTCGGGAAAATAAGTGATAGCTATATCAAAAAGCAGAGAGTTTGAGGATAGAAAAACTAGTAAGAGTGAGCTCTTCCACTAGATTGTTGAAATGAATGAAGTGAACAACCCAAAAATACCTATACAACCTTTACCAAAGATAAGTTCAAAGTTTCTGGTGGATTTCACAAGTGTTAGGTAATCCACATGCAAAGTCCTTGACATGACATTTGATTAATCTCAAATTGAAGGTGGACAGAATCCAGTAAAAAGTACTTTACTAGAATAAGGAAAAATAAGACCAATGGTATTGAATAACGTTAGAGTTAATCAAATAGCTAAACAAAAGCAAGAATTATAACATTTTCTTTCAAACAAGATGCCTTTGTATTATCATTTTTGTTAAGGAGCCTGTATTGTTATCATTCCAATAACATGATGGTAATAAATCATATGTACTCAGATCTTACAAATATGAGATTACTGTGAATCATTTCCATATTATGGTTGAGGAGTAACCTCTTTTGATATTTTACAACTTCAACTATATTCATTGCCTGATTCTACCAAACTTATATATGGAAAAAAGCCCCTCCTAGATTTTAATGAGAGCCCTCTTACTACCATCTCTTCTCTGTACTTGTGAGCTAAAGATAATCTACCCCACTTATTAAGCGCGTAGACTAGAGCCTCATAAGCACACTTATCTGGACTCCAGCCTCTTTTCTGCATTTGATTCCAAATTATAAAAACTACCCTCAACAAACCCCATCTTCCAAATTTTCTCATCAATAAGACATAATATCAATGGCTGGAACACATCCACTTCCAAGCATTCTGTCAAAAAGTTCCATTGTCTCCTTTGGCCTTCACAGTTTATTGAAGAAAAAGTGACAAGTAATGCATAGATTCCTGATTAATGAATTGTATGTCATAACATTGTGATGACATCCTATCTCCAACATATTATGCATGACCTGCAATGATTTATTAACATGGTCTACTTGGCCAAGAACGTGAATCAGAATATTATAGACTATGACATCTCGCTGAATCCCTCTTCTCCATTTCCTGAAATAACCTGAGTGCCTTCTTCAGATTCCCAGACATGGCTAGTACATCCATAAATATTGAATAAGAAAAGAGGTTTGCGCAAAAGCTATCAATTTCATTTGCATATTTCCAGAACCTTTTACATTCTTGCCAGGCTTTTCTCTTACACCATCTTGTAAGAAGAATGTTGAAGATCTTCGTATCTAGAGAGAATTTTGAATCCATCCAAATAGACATGTGTTCTGCCTCTTCAACATGATTGTGCTCCCACAAAAAATTGATAAGACTGTGAAAAATAGTCCCGTCTAGTTCAAGATTAAAATCTCCCATCCTATGAAATGTCTCCACAGCTTCCTTCACCATATGGGCCGCATTGTACCTCCTGAACATGATTCCAAAAGTTTTTGTAGTAATCAAAGAGCCTTCCTTCTCACCTTTACTCATATGTTCAATCACTTCCCAAGCTATATCAAATTGTTTAACTTTACCAAGTATGTTTACCATGGCATTGCACACCTCTGTGGTATGTTGATATCCAGGTTGCGTACCAGCCCAAACAAAGAAACCATATGCAATTTTCTAATTGTTCACATGCATACAGAGAACGTTTTCTACCAAATAAGGGTCAATAGCTGACACAGTCTTCTGTGGAGAAGAATCCATTTCTTCCTTGGACTCAACAACATTTCTAAGAATCCAATCAATATTTTCCAAGGCCTTTGTAGTACCATCATCATTCTAATAAAATTTATGCTTTTTACCCACTTTCCTTGTATGAATGTCCCCTGCACCTAGTTCGAAACCAGAGGACGACAATAGTGTTACACATAATCATAAAGGTGTCTTACTCTTTAGGTCAATCATCTAACCAATCTGATTCAAAATGCATTTTTGTATTTGAAGGTTGACCCTAATAAGAACTTATGAATGAACTGCTTGTTGTTTCAAAGTTTCTAGTTGATAATTGTCTTCAACATTAATATTAAAGAAAAATACACCCTAGAATCTTCGATATGCAATTTTCTCATGTTTAATCAGATCTCTTTAAAAATTGTGCAGTTCGAAATTTCAAACTAAATATGAATATCAAATCCATGATAATTGACACAAAATTTAGTAACTTATGTTTTGATTCTCTTTGTTCTTTTATCTTTTATCTTAATGCAAATGCAATAGAAAATGCATGCAAAAAAAAGAAAAGATTTATCCATGGTAGACATGAGTTTCATTCACACAACATTCACACTGGTATAAGAAACAATCATTTCAACTTTGACATTTTGAGAATGTTTCATTAATAAATTGAGTTGCTCAACCACATCCCTCTTCAAGTCACAAACACCTTTGCATCTGAAGTACAAGACTACAAATATATTATTGTTTTTGGATGTTTAGTACAAGAATCGATTATTAGTTTGAACCCAATTTGAAAATCCCAATACCAAATCCATGATAATTGATTAAAAAAATGCATTAGTTTTTGTTTTGATTTTCTCTCTTCTTTTATATTTTAAATTTTAAAGCAAATACAATAGAAAATGCATATGTGATAAACCGTTTTTCATCTTCTATGAGAAAAAGGAAGATTTATTCATGGTAGACATGTACTTCTTTCACATAACATTCACTAGTATAGGAAACAATAATTTTACCTCCTACCTATTGAGAATGTTTCATGAAGAAGAAATTGATTTTCTCAACCATATCTTCCTTTAAGTTACAAGTACCTTTGTCTTTTATATACAAGACTGCAAATTGATTTTTGTTTTTAGAAGTTTGGTGCAAGAATATATTGTCAACCTAAATCTAGTTCCATTTCAATTATGAGGTTAGGTGGAAATCAATTTAAGCTCATTATAGATTTTGATAATCATGATTCCTTTGATGATACAACAAGAATCTGTAATGATGGTGGAACATCTATCTTTGGATAAGAATAATTCCAAAATACCATTGAGGCTTATTGAAACATTCAAGTAATATGTTGTACCCTTTTATGTTAGTTTCAGTCAATTGTTCATTTTCATCATGTTCATGGTTATAGGAAAGTAAGTGGATGAGAATTTTTTGGTAGTCATAGCAAGGAACCGCTTTTCAATGATATTTCTTATAGTGTAGCTGCAATTGTTTCAAGTGAGTTCCTTTATGTTGTAGTGAGAAAGTATTGGATTCAAGAGAATTTTATATTCTTCGAGGATGTACCTCTAAGATACCATTGAGGCTTCTTGAAACATTCAGGTAATATGGGTTCCCTTCTATGTAAATTAGATTATTCATTCCTCTATCTGCATTATATTCCTTTCATGGTTTGAAAAAGTACATGGACAAGGTGGAAGTTTTATAATGCTAGCAAGCTACAACGTTTTAGTTATTGTCCTTGTTTCTCAACAACTATTATAGGTAAGTCCCTTTTAGATTTAGTGTTAACTATTTAGTGTCTAAGAGTTGTAGTATATGATATCAATGTGTTGTCATTGGAAATGCATATAGAAGGATAATTGAAATTGGTATATCTATAGAAATAGCCAAGAGAGGAACATTTGTGGAGCATGTAAATGTTTTGCAACAAGGAAAAATTGTACAAAATTGTACAAAATGGATAGTGTAGAACCTATGTTGACTAAGAAGGTAAGTTTTGTTCAAATGCATTTGGAAAAACAATGAAGAAAGTTGAAATTAGTGAAGTGATTAACCGTGGACTTCATGATGGGGATTTTGTTTTTATTAATCATCCTCCAAGTGTCCACAAACATTCATTGGAGGCATTAAAAGCATATGTACATCTAGGCTCTACAATGATTATTAACCCTCTCATGTGTTGGCCACTTGGTGTAGACATTGATGGGGATGTCATTCATGTTTTTTATCCCCAATATTTAAAATCCCAAGCTGAGCTTTCTCAGCTTCTAAATGTGCATCAAAAAATGTTTAGTTCCCATTGTGGAGAGGAAAACAACACTAACTATTTATAGTAGATACATTGTTGGCTTCCAAGAATCTATCCAAAAAATCTATGCTAGATAAAACCACACTGAATCAACTATGAATGTAGACTTCTAAACGTTTCCTGAACTAGCAGTCACTAAAGTGCATGACAGGGGGCCTTTTTGGACAGCTAGCCAACTTCTTCATATGGGTTTACCTCCAGAATTAAACTGTGAGAAGAATGGGCTTCTCATAAGCAATGGTGAAATAATATTATTCAATGGTGATAAAACCCAATTGTTGAGTTCTTTGACTAAAATTTTTAATGCAATTGTTAAGTGTAAAGGTCTACGAGTGGTAGTGAAGTGCTTGAATTAAGTTTAACATTTTGTTTATCCTTAGATGGTTTTAGTGCAGGTTTAGATGATTTGGTTCTTGCTCACTGTGTTTCTCAGAGAAATATATTTACGGAAGATCTAGGAAATGAGCATACTGAAATTTCTAGGCTTATGAAGCATGTGAGGGGAGGAAGATATGGTAATTCCATCATTTCCAAAGTAGATAAGCATCTACCTGGAGAGTGGGAAAATGTTACCAAGGATAATTCTTCTTCAAGTTCCTTTTTTCTGATGGTTGATAGTGGAAATGCAAGATCTGCTAAGAAAGTTGTTCAACAACTTGGATTCTTAGGGCTTCATATGTTTCTAGGGAGGAAAATGTTTCCTAGAGATTGGCTTAATTTTTTTTTTTCACATGTTCCATTCAATGGTTCTTGTCATTTGGATCCACACAAGAAATATGATTCATCTGAATTTTGTTGAGTTGTTAAATCATCCTATGTTTTTCGATTAAATCACTGCGAGGCATTTATTCATTCTATCTCTTCCAGAGAAGCTAATTTCTATCAGAAGATAGGAATGAAAGAACAAGGCACACCTTTTAAGAATCTAATGACTGCACTGGGGAATCTGATAACACAAATATTAAATCATACAAAAAAATATTGTTAAAAATGTTGTAATGAGACATGATGAATATGGAGTGGCTAGAACTAACCCTAGTAGAACAAAGACAGAGAGGCCTTGTTATCACCTTAAAATTATAGAACTTCTAATAAACACCAATAAGAATGAGCATCCATTTTGTGTTTCAACCATAAAAGCATAGCTAATGCCTTTTGCTTGGTTTTAATCAATTCCCGTTCAAAAAGAGTAGCCTTTCTCTCGGCAACCAATACCCTTATTGTAGCCTCTTTCCATATGTGCTGGATGATTTCCATCACTTCCTGCTTAAGGGCTGATAAAATTTGTGACTCAATAGATTCAACAAATTGTCACATCACCAATGTCACTCAGCTAGAACATCAATACAACGTCAAACCATAATGACATCAATACAAGACTTATCTAGCACCATACAACTGTGACAATAACACAAAAACTATGAAAATTAACACATCACAAACTTCGGCATATATAATCACCAACACAATGATCTCAACCTCAATTACAACAACTCAATACAAATTGCTCAATACCCTAGCAACAAAAACTTTAACCATACAAGCAACAATTACTAGCATTCATACTATGACAAAGCCCTAGCTCATCATCATTTCTGTTGCAAACCCTAGCTCATTACCCCAACAAAATAGTATAACCTCTGCTCACAATAATACCAAATATCTCTACATCATAAAACCTTTCTGCCCATCGATTGTGACAAGCCCTAGTAGCATACATTCATAAAACCCTAGTAGCAATCATACTCTTACCATGCACCTAATTGTCATGTTAACCAGCAACATACATTGAAATACGTAGGCAACAAGATGTTATAAATTTACTCATCTATACCCATGTTCTCTAACAAACTCTTTGTATTAGTACCTTACAATAGATAGTTTCACAATTCATTAACTATAGAACAATATCATTACAAACCATGAGGTAGCCAACCACTCATCAAGGTATTAAACCCATACATTACATCCTCTCTTAGGTCAAAAACATATATATGAACTATATCAAACTGTCATACAACACTCTATCCCTATAACCACATCAGTTAGTACCATGAATAATGTCTTTCCATCAAACAAGTTTTATTCTGCCCTCAAGAAAACTCATCCAAACACCTCATCCCTTAGTCATACATATTAATAGACTTATACTATACCCTTACTAGCATATATCTCAACATGCCTCACACTTAGCTAAAACACAACACTTCTACCATACTGGAAGAAGGACACACCATAGCAATATATCAATAAAATGAGAGCTACAATATAATATATGGCAGCCTACAAGCATATTGTTAGCATAAGGAATACACAACAATAGCAATCCTCTAACTCTATGCTCTACTTATTATATTTGCTTCAGATGTCTTTAATCTCTGTCATGCACATTGGTAATTGTCTCAGTCATTAGTTCTGGAACAATGAAGCTTCATTCACACCAGCAACTCATCCCAACACACATGATCATGCACATAGTTACACTCACCACAAATTGTGTAACAATCTCATGCTACAGTTTCCATACTCCATTCACTAGAAAATACTTTTTATGATCACTTTGCCATCATAGGCAGATTTAATTTTTCCATGCACATAGGTTCCTTTTGGCTCAAGTCAATCTCTGCTAATTCCACTCCAAACTCAAATAATGTTCTCACACTACATTTTGACTAGATTCCATGCACACAAGTGTCTCAAATACTACATATGCACCATCATAATATGCTTTGACAATCATGCCTTTGATCCTTTATACCTAAGCCAAAAAAATTCAAAAGAAACCAAAACATAAAATATATGTGCCTATGTCAAAGCAGTTAGAAGTTAGAACGATCCATCTTTAGTGCCAGACTAATCCACAAAAAAGGTAGTATTCAAAATGCTCAAATTTATCACCCTAAAGTGCACTCCCAATTGCCTAATCACCTTGCATATTTAACTAAGTTGATTTGTTGATTACCATGGGAAAATACCCTAGATTCTTTGATGGAATTTCGAAACTAATGATGGACCAATTTAACCAAATCAATAAAATAATATTTAAGTCGGGCGCTTGGACAATAATTAATTGTCGATGACCAAAATTTTCCATTAAATACCCTATATGTTATCCCTAGAAATTAATTAAACAAAAAAGAAATGTTGGACTTAGTCATGGAAAAATGCTATGGGGATTACAAGCTCACCCTAGGCACATAGACAATGTTGTTAGTAGTAGCACATAGTCCATCAACATTAGGAAACTAAAGGCACTACTTGATGGGAAAACATTTTTTTTGACAGGATTGTATTCTCACCCACCATACATTTTTTTAACGTGACTAGCATTTTTGCAAATAAGGGGGCTGATCTGGCTTCAAATTCATTGAAAGTAAAGACAATCTGATATGACTCCCCTCTTTATAAGATGATATGGTAAGGATTTCAAAGCATTCAAATTGAAAAAAGTGGGTGTGTGGTTAGAGAGAGGTCTCTTTCTCATTCATTTCCACCACTCAAATACTTCCCTAAGAGTAATGGTTGCAAAATAGGAGAGAACCCAATTGCTAATTTTGCCTAAGAAAGTCTTAGCGCTAAAAGACAAGGTTTGTGTGCTTGAATATTCCATTTCAGATGTGAACATCAAGACCATGAATTTTAAGAAAAACTGTAAGTTATGACTACAAACAAAAACTCAAAGATTGACTTGCATATTCAGGGTCTCAAGATACAAAGGCATGAGTCTAAAGCTCATAACTTCAAAAAGAATAAAATATGAATGGGGATCAAAACCCAGAAAAGAGGAAGATGGATGTAGCACCTAAAATATAACCAATTCAAGTAACTAGTCAATAAAGTTGATGATAAGCATTGCTGCTGCCAATGCAGGTAGAGTGGAAGTACTGAAAATTGAATATCAGATTCCTTCCATTTTTTTCCCTCTATAACACCCACTTCATTATCAATATTCTCTGTAATTTTCCTTGAATTTCATCCATGGATTGAATTTAGCCCAAATACAAGAGCAATGTTGAATTTTCTAAAAGGGCTCAGGTTAGCACCTACTAACCTGCTCCAAATATTTCCAGAATATATGCAAAAAGTAATGTCAGAAAAATAGAGAAATCTGAAAACCTGAAAGTGTAGTAGCCTCCACTAATGTGGAATCAAACTAGATACAACAAAATCATATCATGGTCAAACTCGATACCAACAACAGAACAGAAAAGGATTAACATAGACTCAAATCCAATAGAAGGAACAAGATAATTATTGCATCTATTAGATCTACTGCTGAGAAATACAAGGGGAAGCCCTCTATTTATAACAACCTGGGAGGAGTCTAGCATTTAAGAAGGATAGTTGGCAAGTATACAAGTATTTAATGATTTACCCAAGTTAACTTACAACTGTCTATATACTAACAAACCCCTTAAGTGAAACTTAGGCGAGTATTAAAAAGGAGGCTAAATTCCAAAAATGGGTCCTAGCTACATGGTCATGATAGGTACCCATGTACAAAATGCTTATAACAGTTGAAAAAGAGAGGGAGGATCATTTTTTTGTCGATAGTAGAGCACCATATGTTGCAACTAAATACAATCAGTGCATAATAGGCTTCAAATTTGAGGTTCAAATATTCAATACCATTATGTCTCTAACTCTCTGCAAACATTTGACAAAAATTTCCAAATTGCTGCAAGAAAAGTGTCAAAATCCTCACTTTTTTTCTTTAAAAAGTAGACCCAAGTTTGTTTGGAGTTGTCATCAATGGATGTAAGCAGATAACGGGCCTTTTGAAATGACAAGGTAGGAATAAGACCTGCAACATCATTGTGAACAAGTTGAAGACCTTTATAAGCTCTCCAAGGTTTGTCCTTAACAAAAGTACCTTGAGGATTCTTGCCAAGAACACACCCAGTACAAACAACATCGAAAAGAGAAATAAACATAAGATTAGTGACCAAAGTTTACTTAGTTGATAATCATAGAAATATTTTAAGTGACCAAATCACATGTCATAATTTAGCTAACTCATTTGAGTGAACAAATAATACATTGATAGGAGGCTCCACTACAAAATGAGAAAATAAGTTCAAGTGTGCATGATGATCCACTTTCCCTATGGAAACAATTTGTGAAGGGTCCTCAATTTCATGAAACAAAAATAAAGATTAAACAAGATTGTTTTCCTTGAAACAAAATTTGTAATCTGATAAATTGAGAGAAAATTAGTTGAAAGATTAGAAACATATAGAACATTGTTGATCATGTCATCTATCATCTCAATGGAACATTTCCCTTGAAGAGGAAAAGGTGAAGATTTGCCCATAAAGATATGCTCTATATTACATGAATTAATGGAAGCAAACAAATTCTTAGGTGCAGTCATGTGATGGTTTGCTCTATTGGAATCAATTATCCATTTAGGTAAGAATAAACTTGCAATAGCAGATATCGGTTTAGTATTTCTTGTATGATTTCCAAAAGAAGATAGATTTACAATTAAATTGTGTTTCTTCATTTTTGAAACAAATGCAACAAATTTCTACAAACAAGATTTTGAATTACCTTTCCGTAAAAAACAAATTTAAGAGGTCTATTTTGTTATATACCTAGGGGGTAATATGGGGTACCGAGGGAGGTACCCAAGGTAATAATGTAATAATGGGATGGGCCATAGTAATAAATAAGGTGGTTAACCCATGTCATG
>APFE030626140.1:0-41454 GCA_000404065.3 Pinus taeda
AGTGGTAGGAGTGGTACTTACTATGAAGCTAACTTCGGGTCGGCTGAGACTGGTCTGGGACCAGTGGTATGCACTCTGAGACTGACTTTGAGTTAGTGGAGGATGATAGTGGTTTAGGACCAGTGGAGTTGTACTCACTATGACGCTGACTTCGGGTTGGTTGAGACTGGTCTGGGACCAGTGGTACACTCTCTAAGACTGTGATACTGGTCTGGGACCAGTGGTAGGAGTGGTACTTACTATGAAGCTAACTTCGGGTCGGCTGAGACTGGTCTGGGACCAGTGGTATGCACTCTGAGACTGACTTTGAGTTAGTGGAGGATGATAGTGGTTTAGGACCAGTGGAGTTGTACTCACTATGACGCTGACTTCGGGTTGGTTGAGACTGGTCTGGGACCAGTGGTACATACTCTGAGACTGACTTTGAGTTCATATGATACATCCTCGATCATTTCTTCTTCTTCATAATTCGGACAAAAGCATAGCAGAACAGAACAATGCAAGAGCAGAGCAAAATAGAGCAAAACAGTACAGATTAGTATAGGGCAGAACAAGTCAAAGCAGATCAAGCAGAATTGAGCAGAGCAGGGCAAGGGTCAGGCTATATAGGGCAGTGCATTTGATGGATGAATAGTAACGACCGATAGACAGATTGCAAATGAAGTTCTCCATGGTTGAGAGGGAGTGTTGAATTGGCAACCAGGGCAAAACTTCATGTGGGTCATCTTATTCATGGCTGATAATATTTTTATTAGATTCCTCTCGTCGAGAGGTGTAGGATTGATATAAAGATCATCCGATTCCGATAAGTATTCATGGAGATATGAATTTTTTTTTATTATGGAATTATTATCAAGCTGACCTACAACTCATGTAGGCTCAGAAGCCCAATAGTCGCATCTATTCACCCACCAACATTTTTTATAAATATAAGAGGACTTTTCCTCATTTGGACTCACTCATATCATCACATCTCTCTCTCTCTACTGTGCAGATATGAGTCTCTTCTCTACTGCACTGAAATGGGTCTCTCTCTTTCACACATGTGAAGCCGGAAGCTGTTGAATTTGAAGCTGCAACTGCAGAAGTAAATATTGACTTGCGAGGCCTAGAATATCTCCTCTTTGGAACTACATTGTAGGTTCATTTGAACCTCCTTTGAAAGCCGCAACTTTTGGTGGTAGAATGAAGTCAATCCGATGAACGGTTTGCAAGATATCGACTGCCCTAGTTTGAAGCCGGAAACTGCTGAAACTGACGCTGCAACTACAGAAGTAAAGATTGACTTGCGAGGCCTAGAAGATATCCTCTTTGGAATTGTGATGTAGGTTCATCTAAAACTCCTCTAAAAGCCGCAACTTTTGGTGGTGGAATGAAGTCAATCTGATGAACGGTTTGCAAGATATCGACTGCCCTAGTTTGAAGCCGAAAACTGCTGAAACTGACGTTGCAACTGCATAAGTAAAGATTGAATTTTGAAGCCTAGAAGATCACCTCTTTGGAACTAATCTATAGGTTCATCTGAACCTCCTCTGAAAGCCGCAATGTTTGGTGGTGGAATGAAGTCAATCCGATGAACGGTTTGCAAGATATTGACTGCCCTAGTTTGAAGCCGGAAATTGCTGAAACTGACGCTACAACTGCAAAAGTAAATATTGACTTGCAAGGCCTAGAAGATCTCCTCTTTGAAACTTCACTGTAGGTTCATATAAACCTCCTATGGAAGCCGAAACTTTTTGTGGTGGAATGAAGTCAATCCGACAGTCGATTTGTGAGATATCGTCGCCCTAGTTTGATAATGAAGCCGCTAATGCTGATGCTGCTGATCTAGGGTTTGCTACTGCTGATATGAATTAGATTCATTGTACTATTTCTCTCTGCTGAATTATTGAAGATAAAAAAGATTTGATCAAAGGGTTTCCCCACACATTGTGGGGTTTGTCCCTGGCTAGCCGCCACATCTTGTGTCTCTTGTCTTGGCTTGTTTTCTGTCGATCGTTTAATGTTCTATCTGCACTTTACTTTATATATATGTGATTGCTAATCTGTGGAATATAATAAGAAAAAGAAGTAAACTGTTACAAGCATAGAACATACCATAACTTAACACATATAGCAATCAATCCAAGAACAACCAAGGGAATCCAAAGGTTAAACCACCTCCACCCTCACCAAACCGTCATCACACCAAAACCGTTGCTCCAATCACAATTGAACCAAACTTGAAATTCCATCTAGAATCCATCACTATCCGTGAGAAATTTTTTGTCTCCTTGTCTCTCAGGCTTTACCACAATCCAATCTTGAATCACTAGGACCTAAACCAAGACCAATCTCTCAGGTTTTATTGCAATCCAAACCTAGATCACTAGGCCCTAAACCGAGACTTATCCCTAAGGATTTACCGTGTACCCTGCCAAAATCGGTCAAGGGATTCCTAGGCCTTTGGGAATGAACCTTGAGACCACCTCCGCTCTGTATTTTGAAATCCATCTAGCAAACCAAAGCTCAAAACCGAAATAAACATCCCAACACCATGGTATCCGGAAAAAGGTAAGGCTAGGTTGAAAACCACTGTCATAACCCGGCAAAACCATGCCACTGACAGCAAGAGAACCATACACCAACATTCAAAGCCATGCATGTCCAAACCAGCTAGGAAATCACACATGGAAAAGGTTACTTGCAAGTATTCCTGTTGAAGTTGCTTGATCCTACTCTTCTTCCTTGATCCTTGCTTTTCTTCCTTTCCCTTTGCTTGTTTTTCCTTCCTTGATCCAAAGCTAGAGTGCTCCAAGAAAACTCTAACTGACCAAGAGTGAGAGAGAGAGAGAGAATAATGAAAGAGCTTCAAACTTGAACTGACAAAAGGTTAGCAAAATCTTGCCCACTGATCCTCAGAAGCCTTTTTATGAATGAGGCCTCTATTTTCTTCATTTTCCATTATTTTCCTTCAATTTCCTCCTCACATACAACTTGTGACCTTTCACCTTACTTTTCTCCTAATTTCCTTTATTTTCATAAATAAATGTGCCAAAATGCCTTTTTTCCTTTTAATGCCTGTCTTAGCCTTTGCCAATTTTCCTTAGCCAAAATACACATTAAGTGATGCCCACTAGAATATCATTTCCCAAGATTCAGCTTGGAAAAAGTGTCCCTTGCCCGTGGTCTTATTTTCCCTTTATTAACTTTTATTACATTAAATTTTCACCAAGGTTGTTACAACTTGGAGAGTTAGGGGCCACCCCCTAGTTCAAGATTTAGGGAGCCCTCCCACACATTTTGGCACAAAGAGGACTAAATGTTGCTTTTGAATGGCCCTACCTCAGCATGACGTCATCATTCCAACGTGCATTTGGATGGCTAATTCATAATTTTGTAAAGCTACTTGGTCGGCTTGTGACCAAGGTATGTATCTTTCCCATTTTTATAATGTTAGGAGGCTAGTAGGCATAATTCGACTTATTAGGACATATATAAATAAAGTGTAACCTCATTTGCATTGATCATCATAATCACATGGGAATTTTAGCCTTCTTGGCAAATTCGCACTTGTTCTTAGATTGGTTATTGGATGATATTAGATGCATTTCGAAATTTGCAGTTGAATTTTGATCTTCTTTGGAGCTATCTCTTGAATTGTGGATGGATATATCATTTTGTCATATTGTAAGTGTTTTTTGTTGAAATTTGGTTTTTGAAAATGTCTAATGTATGGAATTATTACAACTAGGTTAATGCTACATTGTGCCATAATTTGTGAAGATAATTTTTGAAAGATATTTGGTTGGGAAGTGCATATGTTACTCATCCATGTGATGAATGTTCCTAGTGGTGAAATATTGTTTTCTCCATAAAACTCCATAATTCTTGAGTAGGTAATTGTTAAGGGTTGGTACTTAGGGCATTAATTCTTGACCTCCTTAAGGACAATTTTGGTTAATCTGAAGCATCTAAGACTCCATATGCCCAAAGGACAAGGCATTGGTCCAAGCCTTTGGCGATCAAATTAAACTTTCTCCATTAATTTCTTCCCCCAAATTTTAGTCTCCTAAAATAGGACGACTAGGCTAGGTCATAGAGTGAGTTGTATTAAAGGAATAATTGGTGGATTCCAAGAGCATAGGAACCAAGTCTAGGGTCTTATCTACAAGACCTCAATGCTTGGTAAGCATCCATTTGGGTTTTCATCCATAAAATCTCTTGCCCTAGGTGTGACCTAAGAGGGAAACCCTAGTATGTATTTCCTTAACCTAGGGACTTCTTTGAGGGTTGTATGAGCTCAGTACTTGATGAAGTAAATCATAAGAAACCCTTTCTCCTCGTTTTCCTTGACCTTGGGAATACCTTTGTCCACGATAATTCACAAAACCATAGGTCATGTGCAAGTCCTTTCTAGGTCTCTTAGAGGGAGTGAAGAACCTTTAGAAGTGTCATATTATCCCATAAAGCTTCCCTTTAGAAGTCCTACCTCATCACCTAGCACCATAAACCCTAGAATATATATGAAGAGGTGTTTGTGATCCTATTGAGACTCCTCCCATTGGTGAAATTCCGTAAAGAGTAGGGGACATTGGCCAAGGTGACAGTGAGCCATTGTCTTATTGTTATCACTTAGCCTAGCTGTTTGTCCTATAGGCTTTCCCTCCTTAGGGCCTACTAGATGTTGTGGTAACTTTTTTGGTGCCATTGTCGGGGACATAAGATGTATGTCTTGCTCTGATACAACAATGTAAATCATTATTTGACGACTCCATTGGAGGAACAAAACCCTTATTCATCATTGAGTTGTAAGGATAGATGTTGTAAGGTGAATCAATCATTCCTTAAGGCAATTTGCATTTGCTTTGGTGACTCCCATGTCACTAATATATAAATACCAACAATATCTTGATCATGTATTTTCTTTCCTTGGATATAGCATGGACTCCACAGTATCCATAATAAGAATACATGAAGGATGTGCCAATATTCGATGGGAATCCCATTTCAACAGCCAATCATATAGTAAAATTCATAAGGTATACTTCAAGGTTCAATCGTGACAAGATTGAATTATGTATCTTATATATTAATCTAAATATAGATTAGCTTGAATCATGTGAGCCTCTAAGCATTTCCTCTTTCTCTATGTTAGTTTCATGTTTCATTTTGCATAAAGCACCAAGTTTTCAAACCATTGAAGAAGGATGTCAAATCTTGGATATAGCCCAATAAGAAGAGCTCATTGAGTATGCCGACAATGTTGAAGGAGAATATGTTGAGCTTGGTTCCTCTATGGACCATCAAAACAAGAACATCACTAAGGACCTTGAGGACCATACTGAAGAGGAATGTAATGAAGGTCATGATGAAGAGGTAGAATTAGTGGGAGGTGAGATTATGGCTAGCCCTACCCCTATAAAGGATGATGTATCGTTTAAGGACCTTGAATAAAGTGACCTCATCAATCCCTTTAAGGATAATATCGATGATTTATTGCATATGGAAGAACGGAAGTGGGATGTTAGTGGCCATTTTTTACAAGGATCCAATCTATGGTATTGTCGATGATGTTGATAGGAATCTTGTCTTGCCCTATATTCCATTCCATCATGAAGGGTTGATTATTGACATTTTTGAGCCATCCTTGGACCCTAGTCTTGAGAAGGATAAGCCTATGTTGGTTTCCCCTTTTGAGATGTTCCTTGTAGTGAACAACCCAATTGTTGTAATATCACATTCGTATCGTCTCCTTTTTAGTTCCCCTCCCAATGTTTTCTGATAAGTGTTGAAATGAATCACATGCTTAAAGGGGGTTTTAGGAAGGAATGTTTGGGATTGATCATTAATTATTCTATGTTTAAGTTCGAAGGAATGGCCTTTTATTCCCCTTTTTCCTCTGCTTTCATAATCCCTTATCATAAAGTATATTGGTCATCTTAATTTCCCACCCCCCACCCTTGTGACCTAGCATATGGATGTTATAATTATCATGTTTTCTTTCAAGTGTATATCATGATTTATCATATGGGTAGGAAATATGATCTCGATCTATATTGTGTTGGTTGCATTGGCTATATGACTACACCTAGTACTTGACATTGTATATTAAGCATGTTAGAGTAGGATGCATTTAATATTGATGTTTGCATAGCCACTATCATATATCATGTTCTAAAGCTAGATTAGATTGCATTTAGTTTGGACTTACATCTTATAATAGATTTATTTTTTTGTATGGTTTTATTATTTTCATGAAAACATAGGCGATAAAAGTACGCCCAAGACACATGCTTCTAACATTGTTTGTAATGTGAAGGATATATGTTTGTAGTTCCAGAAGATTGCAGGTGCTCTCATGACCTCCCCGATCGATAAATTGATCGTGCACTCTACAATGAGCTCATGTCCCAGTTGGAGCTAGATGTTACTCACCACAAGTGGGTGACCCCATAGGGGAATTTTTCTCCTAGTTATCTCTTCAACCAGCAGCCAGCAACCCCTGACAACCATTGATGTATCTGATATATTGTGCCATTTGATCTTCGCTTCCTGCTTCAGTCATATGTCCCCTCGTCCATCTTACAAGAACATATGTTAGAAGGTGGGCAATTCAACCCAAAAGGTATGTTTTTCATTGTGAAATCGAGTGCTTATGCTTGTTTTTCCTTGGTCATTTTGAGCATGGATTGGGTGACTTTGAAGAAGGAAGGGATCTGACCATGGTTTTGTTCCCTCACCTTAAATGGGGGTTAATCCTCAATCCTACTCTGGTGGGATCTCCCCTATTGACCTTGGATTTTAGGAAGGGCACTACTTGGGAGACCCTGATTTTGGTAGCGTGGTCTTGTTTGCCCGTTCCACATTTTTCACTCCCCTCCGCATATTACAAGCCTTATTTCATTAGTTTCTCTTGGTCCACATGACCACTGGGTCCACAAGGCACTGTCACACCCCCTCCCATTGTACATGTATTTAGTTCAAGTCTACAAATGTTGCCCGGAGGTTAGTGCATCTAAAAGAAATTTAAAAGCATATTATGGCTAGAAGCAAGAAACAAAAGAAAAATAATATTATAAAATGCAAAATATGGTTGGGACATTAATTGGCAAATGAGAAAAATACAAACACTATCTCTACCCTTTATCATGGCCACCATCCTAGTTCTTAAGGCCCATGAGTTCCCCCTCATCATTAAAGGAACCTGTGTATGTCTCAATCATTGGTGGGCGATGAACTACCCCACCTTAAGGGGGTAATAATTGCTTTACATCGTGCATATCATGCTCACCTTTCCTGGAGCCCTGAGCAGTAATACAAAGAAAAATCAAGAAAATGCAAAAGGAAAATAAAGAAGGGTGGAAAAAAAAGGGTAGGGTAATTCATGTATCCACGATTTCTCCCTCCTACATCTACACACCCAATATGTGGACATCCCTCATTATTGTTATCCTTGTACCCATGGCATTTGGCCTTGAGACCCCTATGACCCCATCCATTTCATCATCATTCATATGCCACTTATTAATTAAAGGATGTCCTAAGGACCTGTCTTTCCACTGAGGGGTTGGTAACACCTAATAGGGTCGTTTATTAGCCACTCCTGCCTAGGGAGGTAACAGTACTACAAGATTGAAGCCCCAAATTTGGAAGGGAAGCCAAATATGAAGTCTCAATGTGCCCTTGATTAACGAGCTTGGTTCACTTTGATGCACTATTGAGTTAATGTACCTGATGGTGAGGATGAAACACTAGACATTATATGCTATCGGAAGGTGTTTTCATCATGGGTTGGGCAACTCAATTGGGGCCCAAGTCCACCAGAGGATGATATTGACACCCTCGGGTGAAGCATTGAGAGCCATGGGACTCCCATCATGTGCAAAGCATCGTTTCACGCCATGGATACCTCCAGCACCCTCAACAAGTTTCTCATTGCCCCACATTATTCATGAGACGATGCACATAGAATAGTGTACCGCAGCCAGCTTAGCATTTACCACGTGGTGTGGCAGTTGATCCAAGGCCCATAAGAGGTTTGTATCGTCCCTTGAGACACGAGAGGGCGAGCACCGTCATCATATCCCTTAGTATTGGAGCATTACAGGCTATTCTATCATCAAGAAGCCCATGAGACCACTTTTTGTGCCAACACAAATTAGGCCCCACATGATGATTTTCTTGGAGAGTTAGTAGTCATCCCCTAGTTCAAGATTTATGGATCCCTCCACACATTTTGGCACAAATATGAATCAATGTTGCTTTCCAACGGCCCTACATTAGTGTGACATCATCATTTTGGCTTGCATTTGGATGGCTAATTCATAATTTTGTAAAGCTACTTGGTCAACTTGTGACCAAGGGATGTATCTTGCTCATTTTTAAAATGTTAGGGGGCTAGTAGACATAATTTGACTTATTAGGACACATAAATAAAACATAATTTCATTTGTATGATCATCATCATCACTTTGGAATTTCGACCTTCTTGGCAAATTAACACTTGTTCTTGGATTAGTTATTGGATGATCTTGGATGGATTTTGATATTTGGAGCTAAATTCTGATATGCTTTGCAATTATCTCTTGAATTTTGGATGGATATATCATATTGTCATATTGTAAGTGTTTTTTGCTGAAATTTTATTTTTGAAAATGTCTAATGTATGGAATTGTTGTAACTAGATTAATGCTACATTGTGCCCTAATTTGTGAAGATGATTTTTGAAAGCTATTTGGTTGGAAACTACATATGTTACTCATGGTATGACATGCGATGAATGTTCCTTGTGGTGAGATATTGTTTTTCTCCATTAAACTCCATAATTCTTAATTGGGTAATTGTTAAAGGTTTGTACCTAGGGCATCAATTCTTAACCTCCTTAAAAACAATTTTGGCTAATTTGAAGCATCTAGGACTCCATATGCCCAAAGGACAAGGCATTGGTCCAAGCCTTTGGTGATCAAACTAAACTTTCTCCATAAATTCCTTCTCCCAAATGTAGGTCTCCTAAAATAGGATAGCTAGGCTAGGGCATAGAGTGAATTGCATTAGAGGAAGAATTAGTGGATTCTAGGAGCATATGCACCAAGTCTAGGGTCTTACCTACAATACCTCAAAGTTTGGTAAGCATCCATTTGGTTTTCATCCATAAAGTATCTTGCCCTAGGTGTGCCCTAAGAGGTAAACCATAGCTTGTATTTCCTTAACATGAGGACTTCTTTAAGGTTTGTATGAGCTTATTACTTGCTAAAGTAGATTATAAGAAGCCCTTTCTTCTCCTTGCCTTGATGTTGGGAATACCTTTGTCCACGATAATTCATGAAACCCTAGGTCTTGTGAAAGTCCTTTCTAGGTATTTTAGAGGGAGCAAATAATCTTTGTAAGTGTCATATTATCCCATAAAACTTCCCTTGAGAGGTCCTACCTCATCACCTAGCACCATACACCCTAGAATATATTTCAAGAGGTGATTTTCATCCTAACGGGACTCCTCCCATCAGTGAAAGTATGTAAAGAGTAGGGGACTTGGCTAAGGTGGCAGTGGGCCATTGTCTTATTATTATCACTTAGTCTATCTCTTTATCCTATAGGCTTTCCCTCCTTAGGGCTTGCTAAATTTTGTAGCAACAATGTACAAGAGTACACCACATAATTTAAAAACATGGCCATAATGTTGTGTATCTCCCAATGAAACCAGATGTACGTCTCAAGTATCTTGGGGGTTTATACAGTTATCTGCTAAATCAAGTGGTGTTATTCAAGCTTGGATTAATGGGCGAGGCTTGTGTACGGGTGCAATACCTAGAGAACATAGGCTTGAAGAAAGTGAAATCAAATGGATCAAAGCAGAAGAAGCACCATGATGCTTCTAAGGAGGGGAAGAAGAAGTGGAAATGGGGAAAAGATAAAAAGATGGTAGCTACAACACGCTAGTTCAAAGATCCCAACAACCATTGCAACCACTATAACATTGACAGTCACACAAAGGAGAAGTGTTAGAAGTTGCATCCAAAACTTTACCTAAAGAACAAAAAGAAAGATAATTAGAAGAAGAACCTCATGGCCACTAGCTTGAGCAACTAGGTTGAAAGTGGCTCATACATGGATGAGAACATTGTCCGTACATTAGCACAGAAGGAGGTGAATCTAAGTAGCCTTCAACAACAGGAAGTGAATGAAAAGACCAGACTCTTCCATGTAAAGATACAAGTTAAAAAGAAAAAGGTTGATGCTCTCTTTGACTCAAGATTGCACGCAAATATCATTGCACTAGAGTTTGTCAACAAATTGGGATTGGAATTTCGTGATCATTCAAGCCCGTATCCATTAGGATGGGTAAATAAGGATGCAGATATAAAGGTAACAAAATAGTGCAAAATTAGATCACTTATTTGTGCTCATTGTATTGATGAAGTAGAACTAGATATGGTTCCCCTTGATGTATGTGGAGTTGTGTTCATAAGTACCTATGTATACATTAGAGACGTGGAATTGTGTTTGGAAGTACCTACATATACATTAGAGATGTGGAGTTATGTTTGGAAGTGCCTACATTTACATTAGAGATGCAATCTTCATGCAGAGAGCCAACTTGTATAGGCTCACCACGGATGGAAAATTGTTCACCATTAATGCACACAAAAGCTAGTAAAAAAAATTGTTGGTAAGTTCCAACTGAGCTAAGAAATAGATCGATTCTAGAAAGAAGTATGTTTTATTATTTTAAAGAGAAAATAAGTTTGTAGAAGAGTCAATGAGAGTAAAGGCATCATTGGATTGGTGTACTAAGAAACATAAACAACAACTAGAAGAGTTGCTACAGGCATATAAAGAATTTTTCTAGGAGCTTGTTGATGCTTGGAAATTTGTTGCACCAACATGGGGGATAACCACCCGGTCCGAACCTTAAACAACTCCTTTTTCGTTTGGGGTAGTGGCTCCGACTGGATATAATGGGACTAGTTTCCCAATGAGAGGTGATAAAATGGATAAGAAATGCTTATAACGATGGGATGGAAAAGATGGATTTGGAATGGTTTATGACTAAAAGATAAAACATATGAAAATAATCTACTTATTACCCAGGTTATTTCTTAACAGTTTGATTGTGATCTAGAATAATTTTCCTTAGTAGATGAATAAGAAATTAACCATTTACTTCAGAATTGAAAAATGATTTAAATTATTTCTTTTAATTAAGAAATTAATTAAAAGAATTATGATAAACTTATATCACAATCAAAAATATTTTTCATTGTTTTCGATACATGCCATTAAAATATTCCAGTACTTAAACATATTTAGAAATGAATTTATGCTAATGTTGTTTTACAGAAATGCATATAACACAAAACAAAGAGACAAATAATAAAAGAAAGCAGAATCACTTTAAAATACTCATAGAAATACCCATATCCAAAAACGCTTGCTTTCAAGAAATTAGTAGTCTTGGTCTTTGCTCCAACGCTTTAAAGTATTAAAGAAATGCAACAATTCTCAAGCTTTTTTGCAAAAATAAAAGAGGCTATGATCCGAAAATTTTATTCAAACAAATATTCAAGAAGAAATGTAGAAATGCAAATTCTTCCTTAGGATTTCTCTATCAAATTCTAGACCCTTAAATTGATCCATCATGTCTGCTTAAATAATAATAGAAATTGTTTAAAAACAGGAGGTCTTCACACAACTTTGAAAAATTTAAATGGAGTTCATTGAATCATGAAAAATAAAAATAGAGTTCCATTTCTCGCTTATTATCCCTGACTTTCGATCTAAATATCTTCGCTTTTTGCAAATTCTAAGGAACGAATTGCCTTTTCCTCTGCGTAGTTATCTCTTCCTGGTTATTGAGCTATGTGTATACCTGGAAAGATAAGCCATGGATAAGTATATCGTAAATGTATTTCTCAGATAAATTTAAATAAACAAGCGAGTCGTTTTGATTAAATCACAATCTGTTTTGCAATCGGGAATTTATAATAAAAAATGAGAGCATTTTAACCAAAATCCAAATCACAATCACTTGAGAATCAGGGGCAAAAACCATAATAATCGCAATCGCTTTGCAACTGGGAGGGGATGAATTATTGTCATATTTCAAGCAAGGAGAATCCCTATCGAAATAGACGAAATTTTGAATATATCAATCAAGACCAAATCGCATTCAGAATGTACAGAGGAGGAAGAGCTTAAGTCTCGTGAAAACTTGTTATTGCACCGAGCGGGGAATTTATGGATTGGCATGTATAATCCGGTCGAGTCCGGGATATATCGCATATCACAATCGGTGGTGCAGAGGGGTATGGACTTAAGCTTTTGGTTTTTTATGATCATTCTGGATGCGATGTTTTATTTAATGGGTTTAAATCTGTGATTGGGTCCAGTTTAAATATCTCAATTGCAAAGGGATGGAGAGGGGTCAACCTGTAGATTTTTTGCAATTTGCCAGGATGTGGGGAGCTTATTAAATGGAGTGTATGACTCCGTCGGGTCCGGGCTATATCACAATTGTATAAGGGATAGGTCACGGGACTTGGGCTATGGTCTTTTGCGATCTCCGCGATTGCGATGTCTTTATAAAGTGAAGTTCATGACCCCGTCGGGTCCGACCTTATCAAATCATAATTGCATTAGGTCAGAGGGCATTAACCATGAAATTGTTTATTATGTTGATTTGCGATGTGGGGGTATGGCGAAGTTATAAAGAATTTAACCTTTGGGAATTTAAAACCTCCAATTATTTTGTTTTTTAATTAAATAACCCATGTTTTTAATACTTAAGGCTTTTAAAGCCTAAGTGTGATCTTGGTCTCAAGGGCTATTTAAAATTTGTTTTTTTTTTTTATAATCAAGGTTTAATATTTGGTTTTAATTAAAAAAACCCAAGTATTAAACTTTGATTATGGGATTTTATTACAGTTTTTTCTATTGATTTTCTTCTTTTTTAAGAAATAAAAATCAAAGCTTTTTAAAACTAAAGGGTCCCTAATTTAATATAATAAATTTCATAGGAAATTTATAATATATTAAAATGGGGGTTGTTGAATAGTACAAAAATTGGCGATTCACTAGAAGAACCAGTTATCTCTGATAATAATGAAATTTTTCAAGGATTCAGTAAAAATAATTTAGGAAGTGGAAACTACTTTTTGAAACATTTAGATAAATAAAAATACTTTGAATATAAAACTCATTAAATTGCAATTTCTTTTAAAAACCTTTCGTGAATGTAAACACCTATTTACTTGGATCAGTTATAGAGATAAAGTAGGGGGCCTTTCATGACTTAGTTTTTGATATACTCGTTTTTCATAGGTCAAGCCACTGCTGCCAGCAAGCATTCATAACTTCGACAGAGTTACCTTTTAACCAACAATAATCTAGTATCCCATCCATTTAACAGTGCAATAATTAGAGGTAAGTTTTTTATTCTTTTCTTTTCTTTTCTTTTTTAATTGATGTTTAAAAGCCATTGTCCTGGTTTGGTGGCTAGATAGCGACAATGCCATTCACTCGTAATAATCAAACTAAACAAGTTGGCTCGTTATGAGACCCCTTGTCTTATAATTGAAACAATCATAATTCATTACCCTGATTTGGTGTTTAGTATTGGTAATGTCAATTTAATTGGTTCCCTATGATCATGGTAAGTTGGCTCGTGATGAGACCTCTTATCTTTTAGATTTATTATATTTTAGAATTACACTCTAAAAATTATCTTTTTAATGGATGGGAAGAATCATTGACTCCATAAGAGTTTTGGATGACAGATCTGAGTTGAAAGTTCTTTAGTCGTAAGACAGTCTTTACTCTTTTAAAGATAACCTTTTTTTTTACTCAAACCAGAGTAAATGAATATAATAATTTCTAAGGTTCTTTTAAAAATTTCACAACTTAATGGAAAAATTTCCGAGATATAATTTTTATCTAGTTTTCAATCTTGGTAACCACTTCATAAAAATTTTCTCCCTTCAAATTGAAAAATGAAAAATAATTTCGAGAGATGTTTGAAAAGTCAATAGAGTACTATTTAACATTTTTACTAACAGAATCTGTATAAGGAAAATAAATTGCAGCGGATTGTACAATGGAAGCGATCTTTTACAGATTTATATTTTTATTTATTTTTAATTTTTTTTAGTGCGAAATTGAATCTTTGAGAAAATAATTTCTTTAAGATGAGCCCATTTACAGGAAGGGAATCTCTCTTTCCTTATAATCTTGCAATATGAATGTAGATGGGCCTATCCATTCGACAATCTGGAATGGACCAAGCCACAATTTCTGAAATTTCGTATGTTTCGCTTTTTCTTCATGTGCTTTGTCCCACTTGAGGACTAGATCTCCAACTTGGAGGTATTTTTGTGCTACTAAGCTTGCATCAAAAGAATATTTCACTATCTGTTGATGTATTTCGTGTGTGAGTTTGGCTTTCTCCCTTTCTTCTTCTAGTTTTAGGATTTGGGAATGTCTTAATTGTAAAGAAGAAGTAGGTATTTCTTCAATAAATTGAACTAGGGCTAGTGAGGGAAGAGCTAAATGTGATGGAATGATGGCTTCCTTCCCATACACTAGGTTAAATGGATAAGTACCTATAGAGGTCTTTTGATTTATCTTATCAACCCATAGAGGAAATATTAATGATTTATGCCAATTACGTTGATTTCAGTCAACAGTTCTTTTAATTATTTTTAGGAGATTTTATTAGTGGATTATGCTAAACCTCTCTTAAGTGCAAACTCAGTCATACTATTACCTGAAAAGTAAGATGCATTATCAAATATAAGTGCAGAAGGTAAACCAAATCTTATAATGATAAATTGATCAATAAATTCAGTAACAGTGTTCGAATTGGCTACTTTTACTGGAATTGCTTCCACCCACTTGGTGAAATAACTTGTAGCAATCAAAATATAATTATGTTGTTTAGAAGAGTGAGAAACGATCTCACCTATGATATCCAGTCCCCATTGTTCGAAAGGTTGTTCGATGTTGACTGGTTGTAGAGGCAAGGCTGATTTTTGTTGTCTTCCAAACACAGTTTGACATGTTTTGCATTTTCTTACATATGCATGAGTATCTTTGAAGAGAGCGGGCCAATAGTATCCTGCACACAGGATTTTATGCACAGTAGTATCTCCTCCAAAGTGTCCTCTTGCTAGTCCACCATGAAGTTTCAGCAAAACTTTTTGGGCTTCAGATTTTTCAAGACATTTTAACAAAACAAAATCATAGTTTCTTTTGAATAACACGTTATCAACAATCTCATATTGATTTGTTTTCAATCTTAAAGTTCTTTTTCTTTTATGATTGAGTTATGAAGGAACATATCCATTTTTTAAATAAAAAATCAGATCATCATATTGGGACTCAGTATCAATAAGGCTTACCTCAGATATGTGTTCATTATTACCTATGTCCACATCAGCTGGTATGTTGGATGATCCTGTAAGCAATATGTAGAAACCTTGTCCTCTCACAATTTTGGCTAGTTCTATTTCATTATCATATCCCTGCAGAGTTGTAACCCAATTTTATCTCTTTTCTCCTGACTCTTTCTACATAAGTAATTGTCTCAATGTTGGGAACGAGACTATTACTTTCATATGTGTTTTTAAGAGAAAAGGTCTAAAATGTTTTATATATTTATAAATAACATGCTTGTTTCTCTACCTCGGAGTAATCCAGTTCAGCACCTTGAAAATTTGAACTGAAAAAAGTGATAGTTGTTTCAATTTTTTAATCATCAATTTGTGTTAAGACAATAGCATAAGATGTTGAAGAAGCGAAAGTATACACGATGAAATGATCGGAGAAATTCAGAGTACTTAGAGAGGGAGCATTAATGATTGCTTGTTTGGTTGAGTCGAAAACTTGTCTTTCATTATGACCCCACTTAAAGGTTGAGTTTTTCTTGATCATTTGTTGTAATGGTAAAACGATTTGTGAAAAATCAGGGACAAATCTTTTGACGAAATTGATTTGTCCAAAAAAGATTGCATGGATTTTTTATTATGTGGAAGAGGAATTTTTGAAGTTTCTTTTATTCTAGCAGGGTCAATAAAGATTCCATCTTTGGATACAATGAATCCTAAAAAATTTCCTTCACTAAGAACTAAGAAAGACTTTCGGATTTAATGAAATCTCACATTTTCTACAGCGTTCAAAGATTTGTTTTCAGTCATGTAAATGGTTATTTCTTTTCTTAGAATAAACAGTAATGTCATTTAAGTAAACAACAATCGTTTTGTTTAACAAAGCTTTGAAAGCTATATCCATAGCCGTCTGGAAAGTTTCCCCAGCATTTATTAACCTGAATGGCATTTTTTGGTAGGCATAAGTTCCCCATTTAGTTCTGAAAATAGTCTTAAGCCTATCATCTGGGTGGACCATGATTTGATTGTATCCTGAAAACCCATCAAGCAAAGACATAAGTTCTGAACCTACAACTGATTGCAAAATTTGTTCTATAGTAGGCAATGGGAAATTATCCTTTTGATTGGCCTTATTGAGGTTTTTTAAATCTATACAAATTCGGGGATCACCATTTTTCTTCCTAACAAGCACTAAGTTGAAAACCCACTTTGAATGCCTAGCAGGAAAAATTATTTTGCCCTTAACGAGTTTATTCAATTTCATTTTGATTTGACTTTCTAAGTTCGGATGAATTTCCCTTAATTTTTGTTGGACAGGTTTATCATTAGATGTCATCGGAATTGTGTGTTGAATGATGGAAGTGTCAAATGTTTTAATATCTTCGTAACTCCAAGCAAAGATATCCTTATATTTCTTTAACAAATGGATGAAGGATAATCTTTCGTCAAATGAGAGACCAAGTCCTAAGTTAATGTTTTGAGATTTAAGATCTGTCCCAAGGTTCATTAATTCAAATATTAAAGTTTAACTTTGAAGTTTTGAATTAGTAACCTTTTTGAATTTGTCTTTTAAATCGTAAAGATCCTCAAGTTTAACTACAGATTTTGGTATGGGATTATCATTGATTTTCTTTTTTAATTGATTGTCGTGTTCATCTTCATCAATTATTTGGTTATCATATGATTTTTCTGAAGTTAGGAAGTTTAAGATGTCTTCATCATCATCGAATGCTCGCCAGTTGGTGATATTATTAGGAATGATTGTTCTAAAAATTAACTCTATAGAAAAATTATCTGGGCTATAATCTTCTTATGGAATTAGTTTTGATGCAACATTAGCGAGAAGGTCAGCACTAGCATTCTGAATTTTAGGAATAAAAGAAATGTTAAAAGCTAAAAAGTGTGAAGTGAGAGATTGAACTAAAGACTAATAATGTTTCAAGTGTCCAAAAATGCAATCCATAGTGTTTCTTACTTGTTTAATTACAATTTCTGAATCTCCAAAAACTTGGATGTATTTAACATTAAGGCCTATTGCTTTGTACATACCTTGGACCAATGCTTCGTATTCTGCAATATTGTTTTGCATTAGAATTCTAACCTGCAAGTTAGTATTGTCTTCTCACCTTCAAGACTAATCAATATGCTACTTGCTCTTGCACCATCGCTTGACTTTGATCCATCGAAATACAATTTCCAAAACGAAGAGTTAACTAATGGTTTTTCTAACATATTTACACATCTAGAAGAATTTGTTTGTGAAATTTTTTCAATTTGGGAAGTTATTGAATTATTCAAAAAAGGTGACATTTGTGTTGAAATTCCCAAAAAATTATTCAGTAGAGTAATTTCCAAGGATGTTATTATTAAACGCTACTAGCTCATTTTCACCTTCAAAATCTGTTACCGAATTTTCCATGTGTTTTTCTTGGTTGATTTTAATTTGATTTGGCTTACCATTGTAAGAAAGCCACAAGTGAGACCAACCAGTGGAAAAATAATTGTGTAGTTTTTTGGACCAATCCCTACTAAGAATCAAACCATAGAAATCTGGAATGCCGATAACTAGTATATCAATTTTTTGGCAGACTTTAGGATTTGAAGATAATCGAATGAGGATTGAATTCATTTCTCCTATTACTTCAAATTTTTCCCTATCAAGTTGCACAATATGAATTGCATATTTTTGAGGAGACATGTTCAATTTTAAATAAACTGAATATGGCATAATGTTCGAAGGAGCTCCTCAATCTACCAAGCAGTTATGTACATTTTTATTGAGTATCTCAAAATTCAACATGAAATGAGGGTATGTGAATTAGACATGTCCCCTATCAAAATATCGTTAGAGGAATCAAACAGTGAATTAATAGGAGGTTTACCTGTTCAATTTGCAACCTTGGATATTACAGTAGCAGGGAGAGGAGCAGCAGGCACTGCATTCAATTCTTTCAATAAAATCTTTTGTTGTTGTTTGAGTTTAACGAGTTCATAGAGGGAGATATTTGCTTTTACTTTTTTCATGTCCTCTACTATGTTATACTCAATATTATCTTAAACAACTAAGGTTTTGGGTAGAGATGGAGATTTTGATGAAGAGGGAATCGCTTGATTAAATGTGGAAGTGGAATTTTTATTAACAACTTTATCTTTAGCAAGAGGAGTTGAAGGTTTTTGTTTTTGAATTGGTTGTATAGGATCAGTTGGACCTTTACGTCTTGTGCTAACATGTAGTGCTTCATGTTCATTTGCACTATCAGATATAGGAAGAATTAAATCCCACGTTCCATTTAACTCAACAGTTTGTTCATCTTGGAATTTGTCAGCAGAGAATGCTGCTTCATCTTCATCCTCATCATCTGTTTCAACATTTCATATGGTGTATGGAGGTTGAGGATTAGTTAGTTGATTTCTTCTGAATGGTCTAAATGGTTTCTTGGAAGAAGATTAAGCTACTTGTTTTTCAATCTCTACCATCTTGTTAGACATAGCTTTCCTTCAATATCAAAGGGATCTTTAGGAGTTTTATTTTTCAGTTCATAGTCAAATGAAACCCTTTGGGATTTTCCTTCATCTGATGCAGTTTTCTTTTCTAAATCAATTATTCTCTTCTTAAATGCTAATGCTTATTTCATGTTTTCGACTAGAGCCGTTTTATTAGCCTTATCAACAAAAAATGTGATATTTGAAGGTAAGGCAGATATATGCCACTCATTTTGTACATCAGCACCATGTTTAGATGTATCTAGGATTTTATTTAAGAGTTTATTAAATCTAGAATTAAAATCATTGATTTTTTCATTGGGACTTGCTTTAAGATTCAAGAGATTGTTAATCAAAGTAGTAGTGCGATCATCACCAAACTTGGCTAAGAATTGTTCTTCGAAAATATCCCAGCTAGTTATAGATATGGTTGGCAATGAAAAGTACTAGGATCCTGTTGATGCTTGAAGAGTGTAGGTAAATAATATTACTACACAATCTTCTTCAAATACCCCATTAAGATTGATAGATAACATATAATTATGGAGATGTTCCTCAATAGGCAATCCATCATCGGGATTGAATTTTGGTAGCCATCTTTCAGGATGTTTAGGTAGAGCATGGAGAGGCGTTGACATTTGCACAACACTAGGATTAGCCCAAGGTATAGTTGGTTGTTGTCCTACCATTATTAGAGTTTGAGTGGGAGTTTGAGTGGAAGTAGAGGCAGGTTGAGTGTTAGCACCAGTACTTTGAGAAGAAGAAGAGGGAACGAATGGAGGGAATGAAATTGTTTGTGGAAGGGAATTTGACAAAATCTCGCTAATTGATGTCTGTGACTCAGATTTCTTAGTTTTCTTTCGAAAAGTAAGAAGAGGAAATTAAAATGGAGGAACCCCAAGCTTCTCACTTTGAGAACAAGTTAGAATCTGAGTAGGTTGAAAAGATGAAGATACACTACCTTTAGATGTTTTAGATTGTTAAGGTTTTTTGTCGGAGATAGAAATACTTTCTAATTCTTTAATTAAAGTGTCAACTTCTGATTCCTGATGCAAAGAATGTGAATCAATCGATGGGGGTAATGTTCTAGGATATTTTGGGAGTAGTCGCTCAACTTCTGATATAGAAATAGGAGTTTTAGATGAGGATCAAGAAGTTGGAGGTGATCATGAGGGGGAGTTACTCTTCGAATGGTTTGTTATTTTAGATTGAGTTCTCTTTGCCATTCATAGTCGTGGCCCTCCTTCTAGCGCCAAAATGTTGATGCCTCTAAATTCGTTATACCAACATGGGGGATAACCACCCAGTCCAGACCTTAAACAACTCCTTTTACGTTTGGGGTAGTGGCTCCAATTGGATATAATGGGACCAGTTTCCCAATGAGAGGTGATAAAATGGATAAGAAATGCTTATAATGGGATGGAAAAGATGGATTTGAAATGGTTTATGACTAAAAGATAAAACATATGAAAATAATCTACTTATTACCCAATCATTTCTTAACAATTTGATTGTGATCTAGAATAATTTTCCTTAGTAGATGAATAAGAAATTAATCATTTACTTCAGAATTGAAAAACAATTGAAATAAATTCTTTTAATTAAGAAATTAATTAAAAGAACTATGTAAGCTTATATCACAATCAAAAATATTTTTAATTGTTTTCGATACATGCCATTAAAATATTGCAACACTTAAACATATTCAGAAATGAATGTATGCTATTGTTGTTTTACAAAAATGCATATAACACAAAACAGAGAAACTGCAAATAATAAAAGAAAATGGAATCACTTTAAAATACTGATAGAAATACTCGTATCCAAAAATGCTTGCTTTCAATAAATTAGCAGTCTCGGCCTTTTCTCCTTTGCTCAAATGCTTTAAAGTAATACAAAAATGCAATAACTCAAGCTTTTTTGCAAAAATAAAAGAAGCTATGATCCGAAAATTTTATTCAAACAAATTTTCAAGAAGAAATACATAAATGAAAATTCTTCCTTGGGAGCCGGTGATTAATAAGATGTAGTATAAAATCAGGAAATGGACTATCAGATCTTTAAACTTGGCTAGTAGGTTGGTGCTTACAAAGGTTGTTCTGCAATCAATCCCAGTTTTCATGCTATCAGCACTCCCAGCACCAAAAGAAGTCTTGCATCAATTCAGAACCATCCAAAGAAACTTTCTTTGGGGTAAGGGGGAGGAAAGAAATAAATGGGCCTTAGTATCCTGGGAAAAAATATGTAAACCCAAAAACCATGGGGGTCTTCGATTGGATAATATGGAGATTCTTAGCAATGTTTTAGGGGCTAAACTATGGTGGTGTTGGGTAAAAGATCCAAGTGCTTAGTGGGCTAGCATCTGGAAAGGAAAATATGCCAACTCTTGGCAAAATAATGATCACATAAGGATGTGTGGAAATATAAAGGGCTCATACATCTGGAATAAGGCCTAGGAGAATAGAGACTTAGTACAAAAAAACAGCTTCTGGGAAATCAGAGAGGGAGATCTAGCTTTATTTTGGGAGGACAAATGGCAACAAGAACCTATATTGTTTAAAGAGGACTTTTTGGACCTCAAGAACGAGACAAACATCCAAGGGTTATCTAAGGTAAAAGATTTTTGGGATCATACTAACAGTGCAGGAAAATGGAGAACCTGAAGGAACATTGATTACAGGGATGACAACCCCTTAAAGGCAAAAGCAAAGGCACTTATGAAAGTGTTGGAACAAAGGAAGATTTTTAGTGACAGGGGGGCACGACCAACTAAGATGGGGTAACAGTAATGAGGGCACCTTTAATCTTAAGGAGGCAAAACACATTCTCCTTGAGCTGGATTCCCAGGTTCCGGATAAGATTTGGTTGAACCTATGGAGGCATCAAGGTTGGATGAAGATTAAACTCTTCATGTGGTTGGTTTATCATAAGAAAATTTTGACTTGGGATAACATTCGGAAGAGGGGCCTTATGGGGCCTTCCAGATGCCAGCTCTATGAAGCCCAAGAGGAGACAATGGAACATCTTCTCAATAGTTGCATTTTCACCTCCAGGTTGTGGGATACATTTGCCACCATTTTCCAACAGACCGACAGGGACAAAGGGAGTATTATCAATACCTTAAACAATTGGAGACGAAACTTTTCTGATTATGAATTTCTTGGTGGAGCTTGGGCTCTTACGCCAAGCTTCATTATATGGAATGTCTGGAAAGAAAGGAACAAGAGAATCTTCAAAAATGAAAAGAGTCCCTCCCAACGCCTGTTTGAGCAGATCTTAAAACAGCTTAAGGAGACGGATGGCACTATAGTGTGAAATCCCCCTAAGAATCCACCCTCAGAAGCTGAAATGCGGATTCTTAGTCAGCTGGGTATGCAGGGGCTTATTCCTCAAGGCTTGGATAGGAAGGTAATGAAAATGGAGACTGAAAAGGATTTATGGCATCCTCCCCCTCAGGGTTTTTTAAAACACAACATTGATGGGGCTTCAAAAGGCAACCCGGGAACTGCTGGTCCTCTTCATCTGGTCCTGATGATGAACCACACTTGTTGGTTCCAAATGCGTCAACCAAAAATTTATCTTATGTGATTTCTACCAAAAGACTTTGCTTAATTCATTATGGATCACAGAAGCTTGAATACAAAAAATAAATAACCCATGTTTTTAATACTTAAGGCTTTTAAAGCCTAAGTGTGATATTGGTCTCGAGGACTATTTAAAATTTGTTTTTTTATAATCAAGGTTTAATACTTGGGCTTTAATTAAAAAGCCTAAGTATTAAACTTTGGTTATGGAATTTATTAACAATTTTTTGTATTGAATTTCTATTTCTTAATTATTATTTTTTTTTTAAGAAATAAAATCAAAGGCTTTTTAAAACTCAAGGGTCCCTATTTTAATATAATAAATTTCATAGGAAATTTTTAATATATTAAAATGGGGGTTGTTGAATAATACAACAGAGCCTAAAGGGATGCCACCCAAGATGGAAATGGAGCATGAAATTCAGCGATTTTCTAACTCCTCATTACCAAACATTGGGTTGTACGGGAAGTTTGTTACGAAAACAAGCAAGGTGAAGAAATAGTTGCATCAACTGCTAGAAAAGGTGCCATTCAAATGAGTACATCACCATGTAGGTCACCCATCATCATTATGCCAAAGAAGGATGGTACGTGGCAAATAGGTATAAATTAAAGGTGTTGAAAAAAATTATGCTCAAGAACAAGTACCCCCAGCTATAATAAATTATATGATGGATGAGATGTAGGAAGCAAAATACGTTACCAAACTAGACATAAAGTATGGATATCACTAGGTTTGAGTCAAAGAAGAAGATACCTAGAAGACCACCTTCAAAACCAGGTAATATTTGTATGAGTGGTTAGTCTTGACATTCAGCATGTGCAATGCACCTACTACCTTTATGAGGTTAATGAATTGTATATTTCACCCTTTCATAGATTCATTTGGTATTATATATTTAGATGATATACAAGTATATAATGCCACCTGGGAGGAGCAGATCTCACATTTTACATAGGTGTTAAATACATTAAAGAAGCACCAATTGTTAGCAAATCTCAAGAAGTGTGAGTTTTCACAACAAACTTTGGTGTATATGGGGTATGTGATAGATGGAGGAGAGTTGAAGGTAGATCCTATCAATATGGAGGCCATCATGAAATGGATGGTGCCTACTAATGTTTTTGAGGTTAGGAGTTTCATTGGGGTGGCACGGTACCTGAGGAAATTCATAGCCTCATTTTCAACAACAACAACAACACCACTCCACACCATAACAACAAGTGGAAAGAGTTTCTAGTGGTGAAACGGTTAGCATAGGGCCTTTGAGGAGCTAAAGAAAAATATTAGTCAAACATCCTTTCTCATGCAACAACCATTGAAAGTGGAGACAAATGTGAGTATGTATGTTGTAGGAGAAGTATTGGTGCAGGAAGGAAGCCTTGTATACTACCATTATGAAGTATTCAATGGGGCAATTTTTAACTACCCTACTTACGACAAGGAGCTCTATACCTTGGTAAATATTGTGAAGAAGTGGAAACACTATATGGTTGGAAAAGAGACAGTAATCCACACAAATCACCAACCACTACCATACCCACAAGCCCAAAGTAGGCTACAACATACCAAGCATTAAAAGTGGATGGGGTTTCTACAACAATTTCATTTAGTAATCAAGTACAAGAAGGTTAGCATAAACAAGTTGGTTGACATGGTTTCAAGGCCACCCGCATCAAATATCATGACTTTGGGAACTTTGATGCACATGAATTAATTCACCCATGATGCATACAAAGAGACATATTCAAAGGATGAGGACTTCAAGGAGGTGTTTCAGTAGTTTTCGAGCCAAAGTCACGTGCATGATGTTGACAACACAGTTGACTACCATCTCCAAGATGGGTTACTCTACAAGATGGATAAGTTATGTTTCCTAAAGCTGAGCGATTACATCCTATTAGAAGGCTCACAACTCCAAGGTTATTGGGCACTTTTCTGTAGGGAAGACAATGCCCAAATTGCACAGGCATATGTATTGGCTAATGATGTAATAACAGGTAGCTAGGTTCATAAGAGGATGCATTCTTTGTTGTACTAGCAAGACTGGTAATATGAAATAGGGTCTATATCATCCTTTACCTATACCCACTTGTCCTTGGCAAAACATTTCCATGGACTCTGGGGTTGGTTTACCAACAACTAAGCAGGGACATGACTACCTATTTGTGTTAATTGTAAAGTTTAACAAGATGTGTGTTGTGATTCCTTGTAAAAAGACCAGCAATGGGCAAGAAGCAATAAACTTGTTCTTTGGACAGGTTTGGGTGCACTTTGGGATACAATGGAGCATTATTTCAGACATTGATACAAGATTTCTTAGTGGATTTTGGACTACAATGAGGGAGTAGATGGACATGAAATAGAAGAGGCATACAACATTCCATCCATAGATAGATGAGCTAACAGAAGCAGTCAATTAGACATTGGTGCAATGTTTGAGGGGTTAAAATCAGAAGCATCTAAAGACTTGAGATGAAAATCTAATATATATACAACACTCTTATAATAGAGTAGTCCACACTTCTACTAGTAAGTCCTCATTTGAACCTTGATTTGGATATCTGCCACCTTCACCTTTGGATATTGCATATGGGAAACAAGAAGGAGGGAGGGAGGATCTTACAAGGGATGCGTTAAGCAAAGAAATAGTTGTAGAAATTATTAGGAAAATCCATATATAGGAACAAGGGACACTACAAAAACCATAATAAAACTACAAGGTCAGGCATGTTCAACACATAATAGAGAAGTTGTTCAAGATGGGAGACAGAATATTGTTACTATCAAACAAGGAGATTCTATAAGGTCTTGGTAAGAAAATCAAGTCTTTATGGTATAGTCCCTTTAAAATAATAGAAAAGGTGGGAGATAATGCCTACAGACTTGGTCTACCCCCATATATGTGGATTTACTCATTTGTGAGTGTAGAGAATTTGAAACTCTATGAGCCTTTCATGCTAGATCAAGAAGAGGAACATATCCTACCCTGTGTAGAGGATTTAACACCACATGCTTAAGCAAAGTCAACAGAGGATACAGAAGATGTTGATAAATACAAGATAGAGGCAAGATTACCTTTGACATATTAAGTTGAAAGGACATCTTCCAGGCAAGGCTAAATGGTACACCCAAAAGAAGGTGGAACGAAAATTTCCTCAGCTCATACAATAGAAGTTTTGGATACCAAAATCCTCCCAAAATTGGGAGATGTGATCTGGATTGGATCATTACATTATTTTTCATCCATATTGGGTTGGAAGGACAACTTCCATGCAAGGCTAAATGGTACACCGGAGAGAAGGTGGCAGAAAAATTTCCTCACCTCACTCAATAGAAGCTTTTGGGGACCAAAAGCCTCCCAAAATGGGGAGGTGTGATCTGAATCATATCATTACATTATGTTTCATCCAACTTGATTCTTTTAGATCAGAAAAAGTGGAGGAATCAGTGCACAAGACCATTTTTTACGAGTGGTCCCAATTTGGAAAAATTTAGGTAAAAAATTTATGAGCTAATTTGAGGCCTTAAATAAACACTTTATAATATCCCAACCTTAATATGGACCTATATTCCATAAACTACATATTTATACCTTTCTAATGGTGCAAGAATCACCTCAATCAGAGCTCGTATGAGAAAGTTGTGCCTCCCAAAAGTTGACCTATTGAAAACTACCACCACAATTTGAGAGGATGCCACATCAATCATTGTTATTAGTGGAAAAGGGGCTAGAAACGTGATCATGATGAAGAAGACTCTAAAAGAGTTAATATTGTAACATTAGTTAAGGGTTGAAGGATTCAAACCTAACCACTAGTAGGCTATCAGGTTATGTTATAACCGGGCCACTAGGAGGAAAAGGGGTTCCATTCTTTTCGAGTGCATTTGTTCCATAGACGAGCAAGTAGCCAAGAGGGATAGGGATAAAGCACATATATAGGATTTGTGCACTGTAATAACCCACGGTCCATAAGCCTTACTTATTTGTACTTATAGCCATTTTTTATTCAGGAAAAAGAGAGCACAGCGACCTCACCTTCTAGTTGAGTTTTTTCCTGAAAGGGTTTCCTAGGTTATATCTTGTATCAATCATGGTTTGTGAGTTTTTATTTCGTTGTTCTCTATTTTCTACATAATTATAATTTGCATGCATATGCAAAAACAATAATTTACTAATCCAAAACTCTAAAGAGAAATAAACCCTCATAATGTAGATTTTAGATTGATCATTTATTGGATTTGTTGTGGCAAATTGTCCAGTAGAATATCCACAATAATTTATGGATCATATACCTAAGTCATAATTTTCCAATACATGGTGATCATTATGAACTGTAACAACCCCTGGTTAAAAGTTCATGTCATAAATTTTAATAAAGGCAAATAAGACCACGGTTAAGGGATACTTAGTTCAAGTTTAATGTTGGGAAAAGATGTCCTAGTGGGCATCACTCGATGTGTTTATGGCTAAGGGAAATTGGAAAAGGCAATGACTAAGGAATTAAAAAGGGAAAAAGGTATTTTGGCACATTTATTTATGAAAATAAAAGAAAATGGGAGAAAAGGAAGGTGAAGGTCATAGGTTGCATGTGAGGAGGAAAGTGAAGAAAAATAATGGAAAATGAAGAAAATAGAGGTTGCATTGATAAAAAGGCTTCTGAGGATCAGTTTTTAACTTTTTTTCAGTTCAGTTTTGGAGCTCTCTCATTATTCTCTCTCTCACATACTCTTGGACACTTGAGAGTTTTATTGGAGCATTCTACCTTTGGAGTAAGGAAGGGAAAAGCAAGTAAAGGAAGGACAAGGAAAACAAGAGAAAGAAAATATCAAGCAAGGAAGAGCAGGATCAAACAACTTCAGAAGGAATAATTGCAAGTAACATATTGCATGTGTGATTTCCTAGCTGGTTTTGACATGCATAGCTTTGCATGTTGGTATATGGTTCTCTTGTTGTGAGTGGCATGGTTTTGTTGGGTTATAACAGTGGTTTTCAACCTTGCCTTGCCTTTTTCCAGATAGTCATGGTGTGATGGGATTGTTTTCTCAGTTATGAGATTTGGAATTGTCGGATGGTTTCGAAATATGGGGCAGAGGTGGTCTTAGGAAAATTCCCAAAGGCCTAGGAATCCTTTGACCGATTTTGGCGAGATAAACAGTAAAGCTTGAGGGTGGTGTCTCAGTTTAGGGCCTAGTGATCGAGTGTGGATTGTGGTAAGGCCTGAGAGGACAAGGAGACAGAAAATTCCTCAAGGAGAGTGATGGACTTCGGAGGCATTCCTAGCTCTGTTTGGTTTTGTGATCTCGGTGTCGGTTTTGATGAGATTATGATTTGGTGAGGGTGGAGGTGGTCTAACCTCTGGATTTCATTAGTTGTATTTTGGAATGGTTTATCCATGAGATCCCACATTCATGCTTGGAATATGGCACGAGAGTGACTGGAAGAAAGAAATATTTGGTTCATCCATGTCTATGGTTGGGTGGCACATGGAAGTCCCGAACTTGGTCGGCTCTTGCCTATGTTTAATAATAGCTAAGTTCTCTTCCTTTTATACTTGCTATTATGTGGCCTTAATAGTTGTTATCTTATTGATATTTACATGGTTTAATGTTGGTTATAAGCATGGTTATATGTTCTTTATTGTCATGGTTATTTCATGTATTTGTAACTAAAAGGATAATGGATTCAAGACCTAATTGATGTCAAAATAGTTAAGGGAAGAGGGTGGTGATCCTTCTTGCCAAGTCTCATATGAGTTATCACTCATTTATGCTTTGTCTTTTATTCATTTCATGTAGATTGCATTGATGCCAAGTCTTTGACAGAATGTCAGTCCTGGTTGGGGATGGTCAGGTGTAGTCCTGGAGTCAATTTTTGATTTGTAAGTCTTGTCATACATAAATTATGGATTCTGAAAGCTACAGGGGTTTCTAGGTAGTGACTTGGATTATGGGCTTGAAAAGTGGCACAAATCTCAGATTCATAAGCGCAGTTCTGAGGAGAAAAGTCCCCAGACGTATGCATGCCTTGTTGTGCGAATGTATGGAGCCTCCTAGACGCACCTTGTCCATATCAAGGGAGCGTCGAGGGTTTTAATGTTCTAAAACTCAGTGGGATCCAGAGACTAGTCAGGGGAATGACTGGGATGCATTATGGGAGTCATGTAGCATGTGCATAAGGTCTAGTATGGTGTGTTTCCATCGATTCCACTTCCTTAACTGACACATAGGGAGTCAAATCATATCATAGTAACTTCTCATCACATGTTTACCTCTGTTGGTTGGTTACTTGGATAGATGTGGAAGGAGGGCGTTACAGAGTGGTATCAGAGCATGGTTCACCCCTCGAACTGGATGGGTTGTGTGTTTTTCATGCATTCATGTCGGTTGCATAGGTGTTTCTTGTGTTGTAAGACCGTGTGCTTGTTGTATTTGTATGGTATGGGTTATGGTTGCAATGAGGTCACCATGGGAAGTTGATAGTGTTGTTGTGGAGTGTGTCGTCACGAGTGTATGGTTGATTATACATTGTTATGCATGTTAGCATTCACAAGTGGTCAAATGTACAATGATGTGGTTGTTGTTGTCATCCATGAGTTCATGGTATGTGTAGCTGATATGGTCATGCATTGATGACTGGACTCTAACTAAAATGATGGTTATATGCTTATATGCTTATGTGTTATATTTCTATATGTTGTCATGACTATGTTATACATGTATTATGTTGATTTGTTGATCCTCTAGAACATGTATCCTCCCCGAATTTTGCTAAGGTATGTTGGTTTATTGTGATTTGGTTTAGCTGACGTGACATACCTTGCAGGAAGAATATCAAATATGACTAGCAAGATGGTAGAATACAGTTCTCGAGACTCTATATGGATCATATGAGTAGCGTGGTGTTGAGCACTCTTCTAATTTGGCAAACACACTGAGAAGCTTAAAGGCAGAAATAAGGAGTTGTAAGGCAAACAATGACAAAATCATACAGGCACAAGAGAAGCAGGTAGGCAGATAGAACTAATGGGGCATATGGCAGTAGGTCTCATGGTGAGTACAGGTCAGATAAAGAGGACACAATCAGAGATGGCAGGTTCTTGGACACTTCAGATACGAGGAGTGATAAACACATGTACTATTATAGTTTTGGTTCTGACAGACATTATGATCATCATCGTTATCATCCTTATAGGAGGAGTGGCAAGGGATACTTGCCTGAGGAGTTTAAGAAAGTCAATCCACCTACATTTGATGGAGAGATGAAGAAATCACAGGATGCAGAGGCATTGTTTCTTGGTATGAGGAAGTTCTTCAGGTTGCATGATTATTCAGAGAACATGAAAGCAAAGATAGCCAATTTCAGTCTTAAAGGGAAAGAAGATATCTGGTGGGAGGATGTGAAGAATGTTAAAGGTATTCAGGAGGATGACTGGACTTGGAATGAGTTTGAGAGGCTCTTCTAGAAGAAGTATTTATCAGAAAGGTACTATGATGACAGAGCTAAGGAGTTTATGAGTTGCAGATGGGTTCCATGACATATGATGAGTATACTAGCAGGTTCTTGGAGCTGTTGAGATATGTTCCTTACCTCAAGGAGGAGAAGGCCAAGGTTCAGAGATTCATCAGTGGACTGCTAGTATCATACAGAGACCGGATTGTGTTCGATGAGCCTAGATCATTGGAGGAGGCCATCTGAAAGTTGAAACATTGTTATGAGTAGTCAAAGCTCAAATTTGATCCTAAGCATGACTTTAAAGGAAATGAGAAAGTTAAAGGAAAATGGCCACCAAAGCAGGGAAGACCTCAAGATGCAAGTGAGAAAGAAAATGTGGTCCCCTACAAGAATTTTAATCCAATTGAGAAGGGACATGGAGAGCAGTAGACTAGAGGAGATGGTAGAGCACCATTGCAGTGTTGGATATGTGGCAAGGATCATCGTAAGAGGGATTGTTCGCAGTATTAGGGTGGTAGACCCCAGATCTATAATTCTCAGGAGGCGCATATAGTTGGGGATGTTGGTCATAGCAGTTCTCGTATTTATGCAATTGTGGACAAAAGGCATGTGGATCATCAGGCATCTATCATTGAGATGGACGATAAGCTATGTGATCAAGTTGTTTCTATTTTGATTGATCCTGGATCTAATTATAGTTATATTAATCCTGACCTGGTGGATAAGTGTGGTTTGAGAAAAGAAGTGCATGCAGAATCTTGGTTGGTAGAGTTGGCTATAAGTACAAAGAAGAGAGTTCACCATTGGGTAAGAGCTTGTGCATTTGAGTTAAATGGTATGCCTACAACAACACATTTGAATGTACTACACTTGGGATCGTATAACATGCTTTTGGGTATGGATTGGTTGTACCTTCACATGACCAAAGTGGATTGCTTCGACAAGGCCATTGAGTGCCTGGATGATAATGGGGAAAATAGAATTTTGCAGGGAAAGAAGAAGCCAACATTAGTGAGAATGGTTGCCGCTATGCAGGCTAAGCATAGTTGTAGAAAAGGTTGTGTGATGTTTGCAGTGCATATATCTAGTGACAAGGGTAAAGATTTGAGGATGCAGAAATCTTCAAGAAGTACCCTATACTACAACAGTATCTAGATGTGTTTCCAACAGATATTCTAGAGTTACCTCCTCACAGGGAAGTAGATTTCTCTAGAGTTGGTGCCAGGGGTAGCACCAACATCGAAGGCACCTTACAGGATGAGTACCCCAGAGCTAGTAAACTTGAAATTGCAGTTAGAAAATATGCTTGACAAGGGATACATTAGGCCAAGTGTATCACCTTGGGGTGCACCAGTGTTGTTCATAAAGAAGAAAGATGTTACTCTTAGATTGTGCATCTATTACAGGCAGTTGAACAAGGTGACGATCAAGAACAGGTACCCATTGCTGAGGATTGATGATTTGTTTGATCAGTTCAAGGGAGAAACAATGTTCTCTAAGATGAAATTGAGATCAGGATACCATCAGGTACACTTCAAGGAAGAGGATATCTACAAGACTGCCTTTAGGGCTAGGTATGGGAATTATGAGTTTGTTGTAGTTCCATTTGGTTTGACTAATGTCCTAGCCATATTTATGTATTTGATGAACAGTGTGTTGTATCCTTATTTGGACAAGTTTGTTATTGTATTCATTGATGACATCTTGATATACTCCAAGAATGAAGAAGAGCATGTCAAGAATTTAGCAGCAGTTTTGAGATTGCTAAGACAGCATCAGTTGTATGCCAAGCTTAACAAGTGAAACTTCCTTCAGACAAAGGTGCATTACTTGGGACATTTGTTTCCAAGGAAGGTATGGCAGTAGGTCCAGAAAATATAAGGGCCATCATGGAGTGGGAAGCTCCTAAGAATGTGGATGAGGTGAGATCGCTCATGGGATTGGAAGGTTACTATAGGAGGTTCATCAGGAACTTATCACACATTGCATATCCTATGAAATCCTTGCAGAGAAAAAGTAAGAAGTTCAAATGGACAAAATGATGTGCAACTAGTTTTGAATAGCTGAAGCAATTGTTGACCAATGGTTCGGTCCTTAAGATTGCAGATCTGGATAAATTGTTTATAGTGTGTACATATGCATGTAAAAGAGGACTTTGTGGAGTCCTTATGCAAGAGGGACAGGTGGTGTGTTATGAGTCCAGAAAGTTGAATGAACATGCGCAAAACTACGTGACTCATGATCTTGAGTTGGCAACTATTATTCATGCCTTAAAGATGTGGAGGCATTATCTTCTTGGCAGGAGATTTGTATTGATAACCGATCACAATGGGTTGAGATACTTGTTTGACCAGCCGAATCTAAATACCAAGCAAGCTATATGGTTGGCTACCCTTAGTGAGTTTGACTTTGAGATGCTCTTAGCAGGAAGGTATAGGTGAATCATATAGTAGCTATGAGCTCTTATGGGACATATTTACAGTATAGGATCTTGCACGTAGGAGAGCGGGATGACAAGTATATGGAAATTATGCACAAGTTACAACAAAGTATATGTATAGGTATAGGTACAAGTACAGGTACAAGTGATCATGATGCCGACTATCATCTCATGGCAGATGATTTGGTAAGATTCAGGGACATGATCTATGTGTCAGATTGTAGTGAGATCAAGAAGCTTATCTTGAGGGAGTTTCACATCACACCATACTCATGTCACCCAGAATATCAAAAGACATTAATGACAGTGAAGAAGTTCTACTATTGGCTGAATCTAAAGAAGGAAGTAGCAGAGTTCGTGGCTAGATGTTTGGATTGTCAGCAGGTAAAGGCAGAGTGTAAGCATCCACGTGGTCTAATACATCCTATTCCGATTCTAGAATGGAAATGGGAGGTCATTTCCATGGATTTCATTACAGGTCTTCCGAGGACAATGAGACAACATGATTCTATTATGGTCGTGGTTGACAGGTTGAGAAAGGTAGCTCACTTCATTCTAGTGAAGACTACATATTCAGCTAGTGAGGTGGCACAGGTTTTCATCAAGGAGATCATGAGATTACATGGTGTTCTAAAGAATATTGTGTCGAACAGGGATGTGAATTTAACTTCCAAGTTTTGGAAGGCATTATTTGCAGGTTTGGGTACAAAGTTGGCCTTTACTACAACCTATCATCTGCAGACAGATGGATAGACAAAGAGGGTCAACAAGATCTTGAAGGATATGTTGAGCATGTACGTGATGCACCAACAAAGAAGATGGGAGTATTATATTGCATTGGTTTAGTTGACATACAACAATCGTTATCGGGATTCATTGAGGATGAGTCCTTTCGAGGCATTCTATGGGCAGAGTTTTAATACCCCCATCAGCTGGAGTGATCCAATGGACAAGGTACTTATTGGACCGGATATGTTGGTAGACATAGAATAGGAAATGCATGTTATAAAGAATAATCTAAAGGCAACACAGGATAGACAGAAGAGTTATGTGGACCAACATAGGGCATTCAAGGAGTTTCAGGTTGGGGAACATGTGTATTTGCACATCAAGCCCAAGAAGAGTTCTTTAAGGATTGGATCATGTGCCAAGTTGGCACCACGATATTGCAGGCCTTTTGAGATCCTTGAGAGGATTGGACCAGTGGCCTATCGACTTATAGTGTCTCCAACAGTGAAAGTCCATGATGTTTTCCATGTTTCCTTGCTTAAGAGGTATATAAAGGATGTTGATCATGTTATTGATTGGCATGTATTGCAGGTGAAGCAAGAAGGAGAATTCCAGCTGGATCCTTAGTGCATATTGCAATGGAAGAAACTTATGCTAGGGAACAAAACCATAGATCAAGTTAAAGTGCAGTGGAAGCACTTCGAGCCCAAAGAAGCTACATGGGAGATGGCGGGTTAGTTGCAGACCATGTATCCTTCTTTGTTTGTCGGTGGAGGCAAAGTAGTTTTGGTATGATGTTTGGTATATGTTGGGCATATATTTTGTTGATGTTTTGATATATGTACATATGTGTATGGATGTAAATACTGCCATGAGCTAAGTTATAAATCTCCAATAAGTGGTATGATTTTTATCTTGACATGTTGTCATGATGTTTTGTTTTTTAGCAGGTCATTCATTGTAAATACTGCAACGAGCTAAGTTATAAATCTCCATGGGTAGTATGTTTTCATTTTAGCGGTTTCACTGAGGTCTTGGTGTGGTTTAACACCGGGGACGATGTCCCCCAAGGGGGAGGGGTCTGTAACATCCCCTAGTTAAAAGATCATGTAATAAAAGTTAATAAAGGAAAAATAAGACCACAGTTAAGGGACACTTATTCCAAGTTGAATGTTGGGCAAAGATATCCTAGTGGACATCACTGGCTATGTTTATGGCTAAGGGAAATTGGCAAAACCAATGGCTAAAGCATTAAAAAGGCAAAAATGTATTTTGGCATATTTATTTATGAAAATAAAGGAAAATAGGAGAAAAGGAAGGTGAAAGGTCACAGGTTGCATGTGAGGAGGAAATTTAAGGAAAATAATGTAAAATGAAGAAAATGAAGGCCACATTGATAAAAAGTCTTATGAGGATCAATTTGTCACTGTTTGTCAGTTCAGTTTTGGAGCACTTTCATTATTCTCTCTCTCTCTCACTCTTGGACACTTAGATTTTTCTTAGAGCATTCTAGCTTTGGAGAAAGGAAGGGAAAAGCAAGCAAAGGTAGGACAAGGAAAACAAAGATCAAGCAAGGAAGAGCAGGATCAAGCAGCTTCAATAGGAATACTTGCAGGTAACATATTGCATGTGTGATTTCCTAGCTCGTTTGACATGCATGGCTTTGCATGTTGGTATATGGTTCTCTTGTTATCGATGGCATGGTTTTGTCACGTTATGACAGTGGTTTTAAGCCTCACCTTGCCTTTTTCAAGATAGCCATGGTGTGATGGGATTGTTTTCTCGGTTTTGAGATTTGGAATTGATGGATGGTTTCAGAATCGGGGGCAAAGGCGGAGATGGTCTCAAGAAAATTCCCAAAGGCCCAGGAATCCCTTAACCAGTTTTTGCAGGATACACGGTAAAGCCTAAGAGTGGTGTCTCGGATTAGGTCCTAGTGATTTGGTGTGGATTGTGGTAAAGCCTGAGAGACAAGGAGACGAAAAATTCCTCAAGGATACTGATGGAGTCCAGAGGCATTCCAAGCTCGGTTTGGTTTTGTGATCTCAATGTTGGTTTTGGTGAGATCATGGTTTGGTGAGGGTGGAGGTGGTTTAAAATTTGGATTTCCTTGGTTGTTTTTGGATTGGTTTGTCCATGAGATCCCACATTCATGCTTGGAATATGGCACGGGGGTGACTGGCTGAAAAAAAAAAAATTAAAAAATAAATAAAAAATAAATAAATAAATTGGTTCAACCATGTCTATAGTCAGGTGGTATGTGGAAGTCTTCAACCTGGTCGAATCTTGCATATGTTTAATAAAATATAAGTTCTCTCATTGTACTTGCTAATATGTGGCCTTAATAGTTGTTATCTCATTGATATTAACATGGTTTAATGTTGGTTGTATGACTGGTTATTATCATGGTTATTTCATGTATTTACTTGTAACTAAAAGGATAATGGATGCAAGACCTAATTGGTGTCAAAACAATTAAGGGAAGAAGGTGGTGGTCCTTCTTGTCAAGTCTCATATGAGTTATCAAACATTTATGTTTGTTTTGTATTCATGTCTTGTAGATTGCATTGATGCCAAGTGTTTGGTAGAATGTCAGTCCTGGTTGGGGGTCAGGCCTAGTCCTAGAGTCAATTTTTTATTTGTAAGTCTTCTCATTGTGTAAATTATGTATTTTGAAAGATACAGGGGTTTCTGGGCAGTGGCCTGGATTCTAGGCTTGAAAATTGGCACAAATCTCAGAGTCGCAGGCACAAATCTGAGGAGAAAAGTCCCCAAATGCATGCATGCCTTGCTGTGTGAGAATCTGGAGCCTCCCAGATGCACCCTTATCCATATCAAGGATCGTCTAAGGGTTTAATGGTCTAAAACTCACTGGGACCCAAAGACTAGTCATGGGAATGGCTGGGATGCATTCTAGGATTCATGTAGCAGGCGAAGAAGGTTTGGTATGGTGTGTTTCCATCGATTCCACTTCCTTAACTGACACATAGGGAGTAGAATCATATTATAGTAACTTCTCGTCACATGTTTACCTCGATTGGTCGATTACTTGGGTAGATGTGGGAGGAGGGTGTTACAACAACACATACTTAAATCGAGATTAGAAACAAATTCCAAATCTAAGGATACATAATATATTTTGTTATCCCATTATCTAAATGACATATTATGATAAAAGTGATTACCACATCGGGTGATTTGAAACTTAGAAATACATGGTTAAGTTTAGATGAATAAAAAAATACAAATCTTATTAGAAATTTTTTGTTGTTGTTAAATATGATGTCTAACTCATTCTTGTGGTCACTATGTTATTGAGGTTTGGGCACACTATAGATAGAAAATTTCTAATCTATTTCATTTATAAAATCAGTCCATAGATTATAATGTTCATCGATAAATCCTTCTTATAAATTCTTATAATTTATGTATACTCATATTTTCTTTGCTACTTTTTCTTGTGATGGTTAGCTTTCACTAGTTCCAAGATATGTTACAAGAGCATTAGAGAGGGGAAGAAGACAACAAAATCTTAATTTTTTTTCCTAAACCACCTCTCCTTTTTTCTTTTTCTTTTTTCATTTTGATTTTTGATATTAATCTTTGGAACCTTTTCCATTATATACTCGAAAACATGGTTTCAATGTATGTTTTTCATCTTAAACATTATTTTTTTGCTTAATTTGTGGATCTTGCAATTATTTTACCTAATATAGCCTAAATTTGCTTCATTATTTGAGCCTTATGTAACCTAGATTGCTCAAGGAGTGACCAAATCTCTAGAGAAAGGCCACATAACTCAATCAAGCCAATAATTGTTCTCCTTCTAACCTTTTCTTTGTTTGAACTATTTTCCTTGGTGTACTTATGATCTAGGTGGATAGCAATGGCCATCCACCTACTCCACTGGCTCAAAGCACAATTCTCCATCTTGGTCGTTTTTCTACAATTTTCCAAGTCCTAAACTTCTGAGGCCATTTTGAGGCCCAAAATGATGTTTTTTTGATGTGGTAGGGGCCTAGTTTGTAGTTGTGAGAAGAGAATGGATCAGTCATGCGTAATTCTCGACTAGACTCTTCTAATGACCTTCTACCAGGCATACCAAACATATATTGTATGCAAAATTTGTGACCTTGGGAAGTTGATGTACCAACTAATCCCGATGGGGCCCACAAGCCTTTTGGCATTTCATCTCCTAGGGTTAGTTTTTTGTATGTTTAGGGTTCCCTCATTTCTTTTGATGTTAAAAAGGGCCTTTCGGCCTCATTGTAACTCACTCTAGATAAGGCGCATAACTGTCACATCTCTTCACAAAGATAAGCTACCATTATCCGAACTAGTTTGTTTCATTATGCATTCTTATAGTTTCAACAACTTCCATTTATTAATAGAAGCCAATTTTCATTGTATCTCTATGTTTTTGGTATGTATTTCATTTTGTTCCCTTCATAAATCTAGATCATTAGTATCAGAGTGGTCTACTCTTTATCTATTGTCCTATGCATGTCCCTAACGAGTTCAGAGTATAAGGAGTTGGGACTCGAATTGCTTGATCCCTTGTAATATTTTCTTCACTAGCCCCAACGACCTCCCATGGTGGAAGAAAATAAAGATGAAGAAGCAAGAGATCATATTAAGCTATTTCTCAAGGAAGCCCTCGTGCAGCAAAGGAATGAGATAATGTATAATTTTTCCCAAATCCTTCGACGAATATCAACAGTCAACACATCTTCATCAAGGGGCCACTTTGGAGGAACCGCCCCCTTCAAGGTACAATTTAATGTTGATATTCCTATATTTAAAGGCCAAATAAATGCAAAATCTCTAGACAAATGGTTGCATCTACTAGAAGGGTATTTTTCGGTCCACGGGTTTTCCAATAAAGAAAAGATTACCTTTGCACTCCTTAAGGATGCCCTCCATGTCAAGGATTGGTGGGAGACTTACTATGAGCAAAATGCCACGAGGGAATCTACATTGTTTATAGTTGCACCCACTTAGGGCTCTTTTAGGAATGCTATTAAGTATCAATATTACCTTGTTGGAAGCTACGAAGACCAATGCATGAGATGGACCATAATATAGCAAGAAAGGGACCAAATAGTGCCAAATTTCACAAATATCTCCATACCTTACACACCAAGATGGGTATCAAAGACTCCAAGTGACATATAATGCTCAAGTACTATGGTGGTTTGCATAGATACATCCAAACACAAATGGATTTTTTGGACATATCCTCACTTGGAAACATACAAATATGCTGTCAAAATCGAGCAAAAATTTAAACAGAAAAAGCAAAACTTTAGATCTGTGAAGCTCTCATACCAGGAGCAGGGCAAGGGCATCGCCAAATTGTATAACAAAGGATAGATCCAAGGTGGACCACCCCAAGAAAACCCATCGAAGCCATAAACAAAGAATGGTAATGAGATAACGAAAAAAGACATAGGAAAGTCGTACGAGTTCCAAAAGAGCCCCTCTCATAACACCGATGAATGTCATGCAAAGCAATCATGAGTGGCCAGGTTGAAAGCCTCAAAGTGAGATACGGGTCCCAACTCTTAATTAGACCTAGACAAGGGAAGCAAATTTTGATGCAGAACCTAGTTCCACCATTTCCACCACAAAGATCTGGCAAAGTAAGCCCGAAGATCCAAAGGAAGGTGAGCACCTCTATCACTCACAAATGTGGGTAAAGGGTGCTCCATTGCATTTAATTATCAATGGCAAAAGTAAAAAGAACATCGTCTCAACATAGGTCATTAAGCAATTGGACCTACCAACACCACACCCATAGGCATACACCATTGGGTGGTGGGTGGCTCCTCAAGAGAAAGATCTCCACATCAAACAACAATGTCACATTCCCTACGACATCAAGCTCTTTGAGGATGAGGTATTTTTATGCAACCAACTCATAAAACAAAAGAAAAGGTATATCAATGACTTGATAAATAACCTCTTCGGGGGGCAATCTCATTTACATCACATAAATGAACAATTCTTGGATAATACAAATGATAAGACCTACTTGGTATATATAGGAGCTATCAGAGCCTACATAATAATGATAATGCAAGGGCACAACAATGACAATAGTGGGCTTCTATGGGGCACAAGAATAACAATATGGGGGCTACATGGGCACAACAATAACAATAAAGGGCTACATTAATAATAACAGTAAGGGAGCTACACTAGTATTATAGGGACTTAACATGCCCCTCTCCTTCAAAAAAGTGTTGTCCTCAACGCTTGAGTAGTTCTGAATGCTTCTGTATAAAATTCTCATCCTCCCACATGGAATATTTAGTAAGCAAGTTCTTCCACTTAATGGGATACCCTGAAATTAATCAATTCCATGGTTGTCGGGTTCTTGTTTTTGTGACTGCTTCAGGCTCAAATATGAGTTTTCCTTCTTCGTCAAGTTATGGCAATATTGTTTGAACTGGGAGCTTGTCACTAATAACCTTCTTTGAGCATGAAACATGGAAACTGGGTGTATTCAAGAAGATGCATGCAAATTCAATTTGTTTGCCATAGTATTCATCTTTTACAACACCTTGTAAGGACCATAGTACTTGGTGAAAATTTATTATCCTTCTGAGCTTGCTTAAGGGACATTTGTTTGTATGGTTGTAGCCGTAACAATACCCAATCGCCTACTCAAAACTTCTTTCACTACAAAGTTGATATGTCTATTGTTTCCTTCAATTCTATGCCATAGTGAGGTTATCCTTTAAGAGTTGGAGAACTTTTTGTGGATGCTCAGTGTGATATTCCATTGCTTGAACCTTAGAATTTTATCTTAAAGATAATGTGATGGACAATGGATGATATCCATAAAGCACCACAAATGGGGTCATTTTTGTTGTAGTATGGAAGGAAGTGTTATACCACCATTCAGCCAGAGGTAACCACTTGACCAATTTTGTTTGTTTATCAAATACAAGGCAATAAATATATCCTTCCAAACATTTGTTCATTATCTCAGTTTTCCTGTTAGATTGAGGATGATAATATGAGTTATGAGCTAAATGAGTACCAATACAAGAAAATAATTCCGTCCAAAAATTTCCAGTGAAAATGGGATCTCTGTCACTTACAATAATATTTGGGTTTCCATGTAGCTTTTGAATTGTTTCCATAAATGCAGTAGCAATTGTACTAGATTTAAAAGGATGAGATAATGCACAAAAGAGTGCATACTTGGGTAAGTCTATCAACTACCACCATGATGACACTCTTTCCTTCAAACTTGGATAAATCCGTGATAAAATCCATTGAGACCTCCCCCCAACGCTGACTTGGAATGGCGAAAGGTTGTAAGAGACCCAGGGTCTTAATTGTCTCAACTTTATTTTGTTGGAAAAACAAACATTCTCCCACAAACTTCTGAATATCATATTTAAGGCCATCCCGAAAAAAAATCCTTCTTGACCCTATGGTAAGTTTTTAAAAATCCTGTGTTCTCCTAAGGGGAGGTGTGCAATTCCAAATTAATATTTTGTTTGAGTTGGGAATTCTTACAAAGATATAAGCGATCTTTGTACCATAATGAATCATTTTTCTAGATAAATGTATTAGATATACTGGGATATCGTTGTAACTTTTCAATGAGTGTTCACACCTCTTTGTCATTCTTCAATTCATCCCTTGCTTTAGTTATCCAGTCAGGTTGGATAATAGAAATGGCACAAAGCAATGCTTCCACATCCTCGTCCTTTCTTGAGAGTGTATCTGCAACAACATTTTGCTTCCCTTTTTATAGATGATTTCAAAGTCATAACACTAAATCTTTGTGACCCATTTTTGTTGCTCTTCTGAAGATAGTCTTTGTTCCAAAAAGTATTTAAGACTATCATGATCTATTTTTACCTTGAAGTGTCTTCCCATTAGGTAAGGTTGCCATTTCTTTAGTACATGTAGTATTGCCAACATTTCCTTCTCATAAATAGGTTTGTGAGAATACTTTCCCTTGATTAGGCGACTTTCAAAGGCAATGGGTCTTCCTTCTTGCATTAAAACAACAACAATTCCATTTCTTGAGGCATCACATTCTACAATAAAGGTTTTTGTGAAGCCTGGTGTACCTAAGACCGGTGCTTAGCACATTGCCTCTTTAAGATGTTCAAAGGCCTTAGTTGCTTTTGTACTTCAAGAAAATGCATCTTTCTTCAGTAATGTTGTTAGAGGTGTTGCTATTCTCCCATAATTCTTAACAAAATTGTGATAATAGCCTCCCAACCTGAGAAATCCTCAAAGATGCTTTAGGGTTGTGGGAATTTTCCATTCCTTAATGGCTTTAATTTTGTTAGGGTCTACCTTAACACCCTCATGAGATACAATATAACCCAAATATTCCACCTCCTATACTCCAAAGAAACATTTGGAGGTTT
>APFE030626143.1:3023-38967 GCA_000404065.3 Pinus taeda
TTTCATTTGATGTTGGAATCCTCTCCAGGTTTATGCAAAAGCCTTGTGAGGGACATTGGTCTACTGCAAAAAGAGTTTTAAAGTACTTGAAGGGAACTCAAGACTATGGAATCAAGTACACACAGGTGGATGACTTCATTTTGATCGGATACTCTGATTCAGACTTCGATGGAGACAAACAAACTGGAGTATCTACTTCAGGATATGCTATGAGTCTTGGATCAGGAGCCGTCTCCTGGAGATCACACAAACAATCAGTTCCAACAGATTCCACAACAGAAGCAGAATACGTTGCAGCAGCTGAAGCAACAAAAGAAATTGTGTGGCTCAGGAAAATTCTTGAAGATTTGCAGGTAAAACAAGTACAATCAACTCCACTCATGATTGACAACACCTCTGCAATAAAGTTGGCCAAGAACCCAAGTTACATGATCGAACAAAGCACATCAATACTAAATATCATCTGATTCGACATCATGTTGAGGCCAAAACAATCCATCTCCGTCATTGTTCCACAAATGAGCAAATTGCAGACATCTTCACCAAAGCACTTGGAAGGGAAAAGCTTGATCGATTCAGAATGATGCTTGGACTCACCAACATCCCTTCAGATTAAGGGGGGGAATGTTGACACCTAATCTTCATGATTGGGAATTTTATGTAAATAAATAAATTGGGAAGGTGAAGAGTCATCGGGAGATGAACTGAACAATCACTCCCTATTGTATATAACAATGGGTTACCTATGGAATAATAGATGAATAAGTTTTACTGCCTATTGGAGTTACTGGCTGGCCTGTCAAACAACAATCTTCCTGCCAAGTATGCTCATAGTTTGAATGTTGTGTTGAATATAGAAAGTATGGGTATGGATAATTATTTCTCTTTCCATCAGGAATATCATTCAAAAAAGACATGCCCGTAGTGGAACCACAAAATGAACGCTCTGGCTACACACATTATGGATTCCTTATTAGCAGATGAGCAGATGAAACAAATGTAAGAAATAGAAGAACCTATTGTGTCTTAAGAAAGTACTAGTATTGGACATGCAATGAATCCTTTTAATTGTATCTATAACGTTGATAAGAAGAGTGTTAAAGAACCACCACCAAGTGAAGCCCCTCCTCATAAACAAAATGGTCGATATAGTTTGAGGAAAAAAGGGGCCATTTCTGAAAAGGAGGTGACAACACAAAAATTGAAGGAACAATGTTAAGAAGGATCTCACCGTCAGTCATACCTGCTCAGAATGCACAAAGTAAGTCTGGGGATGCAACTAATTCCATGAACACTTCCTCAAGCAACAAAAGTAAGTCCATTACTCTGAAAGTGTCGAATAAGGCTACTCCTCCAGAAACTTTGGCACGAGTTTCTAGAAGTGAAACCATTGATTATAACATTATTAGAGATTTAGAGAGAGCTCCCACCAATATTTACATCTATCAGCTTGCAAAGATAACAAGCCAACGTGAACTGCTTCTCCAAGCCTTTTCACAACCTTCGCTAGGTGACAAAGCTTATTCCTTTGATAAGGTGTCTGGGAAGTATTATAGTTCTCTTGAATTTGTAGTTAATGTTGTAACATTAGAAGCTAATACTCTTTGCCCTCTGTTTTTATTAAATTTTGAAAATTTTAATTATAATGTCCATAATTGTTTAATCGATTTTGGTGCATTTATAAATGTAATGCCATTATTTTTTGCCAAGAAAATAAATGCTAAATGGGACAAAACCAATGCACAAATCATTTAGCTGGACACATCTCTAGTCCAAGCTATTGGTGAACTCAATAATGTCCTTATTCGATTATCATCTGGACAATGATTTCACCAATGTATAAATATAGTAATTGTGGACATCCTAGAAGCCTACGGTGTACTCCTGAGCAATGACTGATCTAGTAAACTACAAGGTTATTTTTCTATAGACTGGTCACACTTATGGCTTCCATATAAGGGTAGGAATAACCAGATTCGAGTGGAAAGTGAGCCATACATGAAATACATTGTGACACAACTTGAGGGCCATAATGAGCCTATTGCCTTTGTTGATATAATTTTTGGACATTGTTTCCTTGAAACTGACCACAAGTGTTATCAGGCGCAGCCATCACTTGTCCCACTAGATACACAGTTGGAGCTCCTTCCTTGCTCTCAAGCTCATGCAAATGAATCTTGTAATATATATGTACATATTAATAGCAATAATAATATAGGAACAACTCAATAGCTAATAATATGTGGACTTTATATTTTGATGGTTCAAAAACGCAAGATGGCCCTGGAGTTGGTTGCGTACTTGTAGACCCACATAACAAGAAGCATATCCTTTCATGCCATCTGGAGTTCAAGTGTACCAATAACACTGTCGAATATGAAGCACTCATACCTGGATTAAAGAAATCCATTGATCTGAAGGTAGAAATTCTCAAGGTAATTAGTGACTTAAAGGTGGGCACTCATTAGGTATGGGATAGTATCCACTGTGTTTCATCGAATCTTAAAATGTACCAACACAAGGTATGGCATTTGATTAATCATTTTAAAGCTTTTAATATTATTTATGTTCATATACTCAGAAATGCTGCAGCAGATGCATTAACAAATACAAACGCTAGGTTGTCGCCATTGAAAAATGGTTTTTCTATTGACTTATATACAAACCATCTATGCTTGACAACGCCACTAATTTACATGTTTTCAATGATGACAAACATATATTGCACTTTATGGCTAATGTTGATGTATGCAAAGATGTTTGCATAAAAGAGGATTAGCACGATCATGCTTTGCAGGAGGCATCGAGTGCAACAAGGCATCTAATGCAACGAAAGGAAACACTATGCCCAAAGGCATGGTGTCCCTAGAGAAGTTATATGACCTGCATAACCGATTTAGAGGACTAATCAATACAAGGAGTCATAGTTCAAAGTTATCATCCAAACAAGTCAATCTAGGAACTTAAGAAGATATGAAACATGTGAACCTCAGTACGTGTTGTTCTCCATAGGAATGACATATGTTTATCCGCTTATTTAAATAGTAGCATGATGTGTTTGCATGGATATACGACGATTTAAAGACATATGATACTCATATTATCTAACACATCATTCCAATAAAAGCAGGGGTAAAACCTTTCCAGCAGAAATTAAGGAAAGTCCATACAACACTGGAACCCCTCATATAGAGGGAATTGAGGAAGCTATTGGATGTTCGAATTATTTTTAAAGATAGAAACTCCACTTGGGTTTCAAATTTGGTCCCGGTAAGAAAGAAGTCTAGTGAAATAAGGTTATGCGTAGACTTATGTAATCTCAACCAAGCATCTGATAAAAATAATTATCCAGTGCCATCCACGGAATAAATCCTCCATATAGTATCTGAGTCTGAGATGTTCTCGCTTGTAGATAGTTTATCTGGTCACAATTAAGTGCTAGTAGCAGAACTAGATCGATTGAAGACTGCCTTCAGGACCAAATGGGGAACATTCACTTTCAAGAGGATACCATTTGGACTTATCAATGTGTTTTCACTACTACAACACCCTCCAAAATTTTGGCTTGCACCAAATTTCAAAGCCTACCTTGGTCTTGTATATTGTCATCATAAACATTGAGATCCATTCCATATGTTTTCTTTAAGTGTTTTGGTCCCTTTTGCAAGAAAAGCAAAATGTTGTTTTTTTGCATATCAAGTGTCACACAATGTATAAAAGCATGTTTTCATGGTTTCAAGGGGTTATCTTTATGTTAATGAGTTGATTTTACCATGTAAACATACGTCACACTCATTCCCAAAGTTGTAAGCTTTGTCACACAAGTGTCATCACAATTGTCGCAAAGTGTATCTTTAGTGTCGCACTTGTTGTAAGTCATCGCAAAGTTGTCACACTAAGGGAAATGTGTTGTTCTTAGCCAAATTTCTGAAATTGCCCCAACAACTTAGCCTCATCTGGCCCTCCTCAATTGCATTGTGTAGTTCCAAACCTCAAGTTGGAACCTTTCCCCTTGACACTGCGCAATGCAGATTTACTACCTCCCAGGACTGTGCACTCACAGTTCTAGTTCTCAAGCCCAGACCTTAGCCCCCAGAATTGCACTATCCAGCCCTCCAACCTTTCCTCAATGGCGGATTGCACAGTCTTTGAGATCAAGTTCAACCCTTGAGGTCCTGAGCTACACAATTGCACAATCACCAGGTCTGATATGCCTCCCAGAACTACACAGTTGAGTGAAACGGTGCAAAACCCCTTAGCCCACATCACTGAGTCCCAAAACTGCACAATCAGTCTGCCCAATCCATCTTGGACTGTGCATTTCATAGTCTCAAGGATCAAGCTTCACCCATGACTGCCTAAGTTGTGCAATTGCGCAGTCACTAAGCCTTCCTATTATCCCACGATTCGGTTCTGACTTAGTCAATTGATCAACATGCACCATCTTAGACTAGGGGTTTATCAGATGAATGTCATCTCGTCATGAGTGAATTTCACATGCAAGTACTCTATCACACCATTACAGGATGATGATGAAGGGGATGGAGAAGGGAAACATGTTGAAAGACATATTTGTAGTTGATTATGCAAGTTGATCAATCAGGAGAAGACAAAGGGACACCAGTTTGCGACCACAACTCAAGACTTGATATCATTGAAGATTCCTTACCTCTAAGCCATAAGGGGGTGGAGGAAAGAGCATCCTCAAGAATACATGTAGCAAGTAGTAACTAAAGTGGCTTGAAATTTCCATGTCATCAAGTATTCCATGTCAACAGTGTCATGTCATGTCATGTCATGAGTTTTCATATGCCACATCATTATTGTGGATCATGTAATTTCTTATTCAAATGTATTGTAAAGTGGAAGTCCAAAGGACATGTATGAAATATGAAGAGTCATGTAGAGTTTAAAAGTCATTGGAAGTCAAATAATCATGAGGGTAGTCAAAGAGTCACAAGGCAGGTGAAGCATCACCCCATTGGTTATATATACACCCTGATTGTATGAAAAAAATGACTTTTCACCTTGTCTCCTTCTGCAAGGTATTAGAGAGACAAGCTAGTTCTTTTAGGGAGCAAGGAGTGGCTCTAACACTCCACTATTAGGGCTAGTGGTGTTTGTTGTATACATGTGTCTTGTGACTTTTACTTAATATTAGAAGCCTCATGACCAACATGTTCTTCCTGCATGGATTATGAATATTTGTAAGACTATTATGTGGATGTTTGCAATTCATTTTTGCTTTCATCTATGCTAAAGTAGGTGAACTATTTTGATTATTTTAGTACTTACTATATTGAGAATGTGTTGTAATGGTTGCTATAATTGTCGCATCCTTGTGGACTCTTCCATTGAATGTTTGACAAATATTTCTTGTTTATAATGGTTGCAATGACTGTCACACCTTGTGGACTATATTGTTGAATGGTAGACAAATATTTTCTGTGTGTTTGTGTCTCTACTAGGGTGGTACTATTACCTCTATCCTAAAGGCTCACTTTCCTTTCCCTGTGCAGTAGAAGAATATTGACACACATACAACCAAACACTTACTAGAAATACTCACTTGTTGATCTGAGATTACATGTGCATAACTCTCATGTGTTGAACTTTGTAACCAAGGAAAACCTATAAGAATAGATGGCATCCAAGCCAATATCTTGGATGGGGCTCCTATTCCAAATGGTGTGAGGTCTAATTGGGACTTCACATCAGGGAGACCCCCTTGGTTGACGGATTTCCAATACCATCAACAAAATGGCACTAGAAGGAGGGCCCTATGACAAGTTGATCCCTTTGAGTCTCTTTTGAATCTCTTATCGTAAATGGATCATCCTCAAATCATGTTCCCGGGGTGTTTTTCTAACCTGTGCCCTAGTGAACTTTCAATCCTCGACGAGTCTCTCCATTACTTGTCTCAACTCATGTTTGAGGGTGATGGTGATATGTCCTTTTCCGAGCATGCATCTCTTTTTCTTAAGTTTTGTGAATATTATGAAATTGATTGTGAAGATGTGGCTTGTATTGTTTTATGCCTCATCCTTGAAGGTCGAGTTACCACATGCTTCCATTCATTCCCTTAACCATTTCTTCGAGGAGCTTCATTTAGCATTTGATAGGTATGATTACCGAGATGTTTATAAAATAATCTATTAGCTTAGAATGGATCTTGATGAATCAATTGAAGATATCTCTAATAGATTCCTTCACCTTTGTTATGAAGAAGATATGGATCAAGATTTCTTAAAACAAAAGTTTAAGCGTTTGGTTCATATCTCTTTGTACGATGAATCCAAACAACCTGATGTCTCTTCTTCCCCAACCCTTGTAAATCAAGAGACACCCCTAATTTTAGAGGAGGAATTGACTACCCTTTTTGCTCCTTGTCCTCCTCCTTTTTCTAGTTCCGATGAGGGTGCCTCTGTGAAATGATAGAAAAGTTGGGAAATTTGAACATCAAATTCTTGATCCATCTTCTCATCCTCCTTCCACTTTTCGTGATTCAAATCCAATAGAGGAAATCCCAGAATGGCTCATAAGTCCTATGGTGAAAGCTAATTTTTCCATTCTTCAAGATGGTATCAACTTTCATAACCCTAGTCTTGAATATAATTTGGTTTTCTGTCATCCTCTATCATCTGAATGCCATGGTTCTTTATACCATGATTCGCTTGATCAATCTGCTCCACCAGCTAGTTTTTCACACTCTCCTAATTTCCAAGTTTCTTGCCCAAATTGAAAATTGCGACCAGGTTCAAGGTAGTCACATTACGTAGGTAGAGGAGCCAAAAAGTGAATATTCTTTAGTTCTTTCTTCTCTCTTTCAAAATCCTCCATGTCAAGATGATTCTCTTACATTCTTGGGTGATTTTCAATCTTCTAATCTCATTAGTGAATCAAATGAAATCAATTTGTTCATATCTGTAGTCTTGGGAAACAATCATTTTGATGATGCTGATTTTGTTAATGTATGCAATGGCAAATGCCCAAGTGCACCAACTAAATTTTTGGTTCCTCCAAAAGATGTTGATCTCGCAAAATTAGATCTAGGATTTGATCTAGTTGAAGAAAATGTTATTATAGAAACTTAATCTTCATTCCACTATCCCTTGTGCTCACCTTTTTGCGATGCATATACATGCGATGAAGATACTCCATGTTCTTCATGTTCTTTATAGAATGAGGTCACTTCTCAATTGACACAAGGTAGTGAGGTTGTCCATGATGAAAGAGAAAATAATAAGATCATTGAGTATCCTTTCAATCCCATATAATCTCTTGTTTTGCATGAAAACAACTCTTCAAATTAGCTTGCTCATGAAACTTCTCTAATTCATACATCTCTAGACTTGAGATCAGAAGTCTTTCAACTTGAGTAATCTAGTTTTCAAAGTTGTAAAATTCGATCAGATCAGTGACAGAGATGGTTGCCATCTAGTTGATAGTGATCTCATTAAAATCAGTGAAAGCAGTTGTCCTCACACCATGCATGATCTGGTTCAAACTTCAAAATGTGATTTTACAATCCTTGAAAGTTTTGGTACTTGTCAGGGAGTCGAGGCACTTCAACTTCCGTTGGTGGTTATTTCGAGACCTCACAACTCTGGTAAGATCCCTAAACCGAGTTAGGTCTGGTTTTCCTCGCAAGTTTCTTCTTTTTGTGTGGTTTCACTCCATGTAAATTCCTTCTTGAAATATGTTTAGCAGTGCGAATATAATCTTTCAAACTTTCAAGATTCGGTTTCTGATCGGATTCAAGTTCCTATTTCATTTTATTAATCTCCATGCAAAACTCTTGCTCTTAAATCAGGTTTTGAGAGTGTGTCTCTCACAAAAGCATGGAATTGTAAATTTTATTATTCTAAAGATTATCTTTGGCCAAGGCAGTCATGCCTATCACATCCTTTTGAAAACAATAAGCTCCCGATCCTTCTTCTGAATATTCTGATGCTAATATTTTTCTTCATCGCTCCTGAAATCCTCTTGAGTGTTAGTGAATGCATGGATTATTTAACGAATCAAATTCTTCTTCACTCTTTTTACCCTGACTAGTTTCATGTGTTTACTGTACTAACATTCATTTTTCCTTCTTTTGACGATTACGATGCTAGTGTAGTATGTAACTAGATACAAGAAAATGTTTTGTTACACTCATCATGCGAGGAAGATGATTCTATTATGCGGAGCATCTGTGAAACTATTCAAGTTGACTTATCTTCAGTAATTAAAAACTGGGTATCTGATGCTTTAATCAACCCATCTGATCATGATTTTGTCTTTGATGACTGTCTTTCAACTTATTATTTTCCCATCAACACATCCAATTATAGTTGTTTTACACCCTTTGATATTTTTGGTTTAACATCTCACTATCTAGGTACTTGTCAAGTAGTTGAGGCACTTTCACACTCACTGATGGTTATGTAAAATCCTCACTGCCTTGACATGTATGTTAAATATGATCAGATCTATTTTCCCTCATGAGATTCTCATCATAATCCTGTGCCTCTAATTGAAAATTCATCTTTTCAAAGATTTCGAGGTTTTTAAGAGGATTGTCACAAATTTTATGATCCAATTGATGAATGGTTGGAGCAATCTTACTTGGCAAGCTCATTCGCAAATAAAAAAAATTGATCTTTCTATATACTTGCTAAGGAGTTCAGTATAGTTGAAGACACATTCGCAAGAAGCTTCCAAGGGTTGCTGAATGTTGGTTTTCATTGAAAAGGTAAGAATGTGAATTGGTTAGAAGTAGTAGTTATGGCCTATCTTTCTAATGACAGACAAGACCTTCAAATTTTTGTGAAAGTTATTCAAGTTCTTATCTGTTCTGTTGCACATTACTTTATATTTGTTTTAGTTGATTATATCATTGTGAATGCAAGTCGAAAGCAGTTACGGTGGATTCATTGGAAATTTCATTTTACATGACCCCGACCTTCTAGATGATTAGGTTAGGAGTAAGTCTAATTTCATATTAGTTTACATGCACATCCATCCTGCATTCATTTTCCGTATTTTTTCCTGTGTTTTCTCATCATCTTTTTGGTTATCCTCCCTCTGTTCTGTCTTCTGGTTTTGCTTCCTTGTTGTGTGTTGTCTTTTATTTTATTTTCCAAGACCTTGCATGAAGATGTTTTGTTGGCTCAAAAGCCAATATGGAAAAATTGTAAAGAGTCTTGTGACACTACAACATTTGGCTATCCTCTGATCCTCCTTCTTTGCGTTGGTTACCTCTTTTGGTCAATGAAGTTCCGACAAAAAATACGAACCGTCCGTAAGGAGAGTTTTGGTCAAACCATGATTCTTGTGTCTATTATGGAAACCTTATGCCACACTTGGTTCTTATGTTTTGGTGTTTTCACGCTTATCCAATCAGTATATAAGGAAAAGGGGAAAAATCTAAATGATCAAACCTAAATCAGAGGTATCTATCACAGGGGCTTCACTCAATGAACCTTTGACATAGCACGTGCGTTCGTGGGATACTAAACAATACCCTTAATTTGACCACATATTTAAAAATACCTCTAAAAATCACTTTATTTAACTCTCTACCAATACAAACCCAATACACCTTCCCAATTTAAAAAACCCACACTTTCACTAGATATTGTAGGCATCCATTTTTTCATTAACATTTTTTATACCCCTTTATATTTATATCCCTAGTATAGTGATATGATGCCTCTCTTATGACCCCACATGCATTCTACAATGCACCATTATTCTTTTGATATACATTGTAGATACATATTAGTTCTCCCACAATGCAATTATTCAACCCACACTCAAGCACATCTCACTATGATTTGTGGCATTTAATGGTCTAAGGAACACAAAGATCAACCATGTTTTAGGAAGATTGATTATGTGCATGTATATAAAATGACATATAAATTGATCCACATGATGATGAAATATCAATTGATGAATCTTTATGAATATGTTTGTACCAAATAAGGTGTTCAAGCACAAGTCTAGAACCTCTAGATGCAAGACCACTATTTGCAGCCAATGTTGGGGCCCCAAATCTCAAATCCATATAAAGTGATGGGTTATACTCCCATCACTCAGTTAATGATTCACTCACTATCTCTTGAGAAAGGGAACTTATTACAACCTATTTGGGTCTTTGGAGAGGAATAAAGAGAGCAACCTCCCTGTGTATTATTGCAATGCTTATCTAAGAGTCTTGTTATACTCATGCACTCATTGTGAATTATGATGGACATGAAAAACCACCCTTATTTATAAGCAAAAATGTGTTTTTTGTAGTATTTACAAATTACAAGCAATAGACAAGAGAAATTTGCTATTTTTTTGACAAATGTTGTATATACAAACTATGGTATAGGAACACTAAACTAGATGAAAGATTGTCTTGTCTCTACAATAATGTGATGTGCTCCTTTGTAAATTCTCAATAAGATAAATCTTTTCTTTATTTACTAAAAAAAAGTTTTAATGGAGTCCAAGTTGCTAAATCAAATAATTGTGTCATATTCATAAACATGTGTGCTTGATTAAGTATTGTTTCTTATGTTGTGATTTTCCTAATTCACTTATAAACTAATGCAAAAACTCTAGCATGTATTGAATGTGCAGCCACACTCCAACAAAATATAAAAATTAAAATTTTAGCAAATTCTAGTGACAAATGACAATCACATAGATAATAACCTACTGGAAGTTACACTCAACCTTCAATTATTACCCGCCCTTCTTCAATCCTCTAGCATGGATTATTCCTTCTTCAATGTGAAAGCTTGCTCTAATGCTGATATGTAGATGATGTGACTATGGCCTATCCATCTCATAAACATGGGCACTTTCGTGGAATTAATTAAAAAATTGTGTTCTTTGTCAAGCTAAGCTCAAGGCTTATTTTCCGACAAGGATGAATGAGTGGCTCTATTTGGTCTGGACTTGTTAGCTTAGTTCACTTCTTGTATTGTTAAGGCCAAAGATTATTCAAGAAATGCAAGAACCCTTTATTTAATGGCAAAAAACCGAACAACTCTATTGTGTTAAGTTAATAAATGCACCCCCGGATGCGGGTGACTCGCCAGCTGATTAATGTGATGGGACAGGGGTGGGGCGAGAAGGGACGCCACCTGCCTGCCCTGTACAACGAAGATTATAGCTGGCCGACGGATGATCTTCGGCATTTGGGTATCGTAGCGTTTAACGGCTTCACTGTAGGCGACTTTGATACTACCAGCCTGTCCTTCGATATGATTTTCACCTCCACATGCTCTGAACTGCTCTGGACCTCGGCTCTCTTGAATGCCATAGTAATGGCGGGTGCAATTCGAGGCAGGACTGAGGGTAATAAATCTAGCCTCCGCCATGGGATCACTCTGGAGCCTCTAATGTTTTGTTGGTTGGGTTATGGCCTGGTGGATGCTGGCTCTAGCGGATTGACAGGGGCGACTCAGCTGGTTTTTTGCTCTGTTAGACCTACGGTGTTGCCTCTGTCAGTTCCCTGGATATTCTCTAAGGCATCGGGCTCTCGTTTGGTTGAATGTTTGATCTGCACGTGTTCTGCTTCTACGGTTGCTTGGTCTTGTTCCCACAGCGCCGCTGCTGCTTTCGTTATGCCCCGTTTGTGCCATAGGATGAGATGTCGCAGAGGCACCCCTCAGCAGGTGCCCTCTAGCCTGACCTCCAATTCTCCCTCCCTATCCAGCGATTTCACATCTGGCCATTACCCTCACACTCGCAGTGGGAGAGGGCGTCTTCATCTGCCCAACCATTACCCTGTGCCCCGTCCTCCAGACTCCTCATCCTCTCCCTCTTTCGGCTCCGCGATTTTCACTTTCAATTGCTCCCTGAATCGTCCCAGGATTACTGCTCATGTTTCAGTGTTCTTTCTCGAGGAAGCCTAGGAGGTGGGAGAGTCCAGCTCTCATCAGGAGGGTCTTGGTTCGGTCTCTGTGCAGGCTGCAGAGGTTCTAGCGAGCAATGCTACTGAAATGGTGATGGAGCCAGCGGCCCAAGGTCCGTCTGAGAATGATGTTGCTCGTGCACGGGATCCGCTTGACTTCGGCTGGTGCAGAATCGTGGAAGAGCCTCCTGATGCTTAGTTCATTCTATGCTGCTTTGTTTCAGGTCATGCGGCCCATAATAGAGGGAAAATTTTTGTTAATGCTGATAAGCTAGGGTTCAAATGCAAGTTTTTTGGAATATCTCTAAGCTCTGTAATGTCCAGAAGGTCATCACTGGTTCCCCTGTGTGGGATTGGATTACAGGGTCTCGTCTAAATTCTCTGTCTTGGGTAATTTTTCTGTTTCTATCTGCCTCTCCTTCTGGGCAGTTGCTTTAGACTTTAGTCATGATGTAATTGTACCCCTTTAATGTGAATAGAGTAGTTTTATTTAGAAAAAAAAAGAAGTTAATAAATGCATTCTAATTTTTAATGTGCATTCATAGCACTTCACTCCATCATTCCTCTCCTCATTCATAATATAATTAATTGATGAACAACTGCTTGCCATTGAATTTATGGCATTACTCAAATAATTGTTTGCCCAAAGCGTGTGGTTGTAGCTTGATATGATGCAAACTCATGATTTAATGTTATAGGAAATAAACCAACATCAATTTAATTAAAGAGAACACTTAGCAACTTGGGTGATTTCAAATTTGGGAAATGTGTAACGTTGGGGGAAAATTTATTAATTACATCTCACATACACAAGTACATTGTCATGACCAACATCATGACGAGTAAAGCAAACAAATCAAGCACGATAAGCATATCCATCTACCATTTCCAAGGGAATCAAATGACATGAAAAATCTCTCTCATCAATATATCCAAGCTCATCCAACCACTGCTCCAATCTGTGAAATCTCATACAAGTTAAGGGGTAGCAGGGTATATTATCTATAATGTTTTTACTGTCAATAATTTCAAGCCATGTAAGCCACTTCACTTGGAGTAATAAATTCCATTCACACTTTAGAGGCTTCCATTTCATAATTTTAGCCTATTCTTTCTGAAGATGTTTTTCTTGATGTCCATATCAAGACTAGTAGGTGCCATCAAATTAGTATGTGAGTGAAGTTGTCAAGAAGGATTTTTCTTTATTATGCCACAAATGCACATGCTATATCATAGATTCATTAAGTGAAGCCCCCATGTGTCCAACCTACAATGTGATGAGAGCTATGGAGGTCAAAGTCAAGAAGGCTTGGGCCTTCCTTCATTGAAGCATTGAATAAACAGATGTTGATGGGGAAAAACCTCATGTACAACCTGGGGAAATGCAAAGATGGTAGAAAATGGTAGATTTTTTTTGAGTTGGGTACAAAGACATGGAGGTCATAAGAGAGTTACCATATAAATTTGCTAGATTGTGATGGCTCGTAGCATGTGTGACTACATGGGGTGAGTTGGCCACACCATTTCAACACCCCCATCGCGATCCCTTCCCATTATTTTGAAAATGACTAAAAACAACTAATTCATAGAAAACTTACACTATCATTGATTTTACAATTTATTTATCATATTTTTCACATACAAAAAATTAAAAAAATGATATTTTTTAATATAAGTTTAATTTACTTCGATATTCTTTCACTAAGAACATAAATCCGATATTTTAAAATTATTAAATTAACAATTAATAGGAAATTATTCAATATGTACATTTAAATGAGAACTTATTTATTTATTTATTTATATTTTTAAATAATATCGAATTATTCAATAGCCTTTGGGGTAGCTCAATTGGTGATGGCCATGAAAATTTACTGGTATGTGAAGGGAGGTTAGAGATTCAAATCCCCCAGTTCACCAATACCCCCAATAGGCACTCGTATTGAAATTTATATTTAAAATTTTATTGCATTTAAATTGTAATGAAGATGTCAGAAAAAAGACATACATAGGCATGTATAAATTATAAATTCTCCTCATATTAAAAATTATTTTAAAATTTTCACTGCATTTAAATTGTAATGAAATTATAATGAATATGATGCTACAAATTTTAGATTGAAGTAGATTATTAATATTTATTAATTGAATAAATCTTTAAGTATATAAAAAACATATTTTTTTTACATATTTAAAACATTCAAATATAAGATTTTTCAATGTAAAGAATCATATTTATCATTGATTTCAGTGTAGAGAAAACAAATCATTTAAGCAAATCCTTACACAAGCCAAAGGTACGAGAAAACCATGAAATCTTATTGTGAACTGAAACAAAAACAAAAAATAGAAAATTCTTAACTGGACATGTATCTAAAAACCCACATCTATTTAATCACAAACACAAAGTTTTTTTGAAGCCATTTTGTAGTACTGGTCGAATATTTGATGATAGCACTGGTCTATTGACTTTCCATTGATATCAGAAACAAGGGGAATGTTTGTGCCAGGAATTAATTATATTATTTACAAATGAACTTTGCACACATTTGTCAGTGAAGCAACCATTAGACATGTCAAGAATAAATTCCACACATATATAGTCAAAAAGAAATTCTTAAAATTAAGTATATCATGTCCTTCCATGTCCAATAAATTTCAAAATAAAAGATCTCCATATTTAGAGCATTGAAAATGAAAGCGACACTGATATATTGAATAAAAACAATACTTATAGATCCCAGACGTATCACATGCTTCTTCAGAAAGGATTTCTAAAAAGATTAATAAAACAATATCTGAAACAACTAGCTAGGATATAGATAGGTGAGCTAATAAACTAAACTAATATTGTTCTATGCTAAGCTAATGAGGAAAATAAACTTAAAATTACAACAACAGGGTGTTGTTGCAGGGAACAATTTCTACATCTCTCGATATTGATCTTCCTCTTCATCATCGAAATTGGCCTCCTCATCAGTTCTTGCATCTTGATATTGCAAATATTCAGACATCAAATCGTTCATGTTGCTCTCTGCTTCAATGAACTCCCATTTCATCCATGTCCTCACCAGTGTACCAATGCAAGAAATCCTTTCTCCTAAACATGGTAGTGAATTTCTCACTCACCCTCCTGAACATCTCTTAAATTGATGTTGAGTTCCTAGTGAATGTGGATGTCATGGACAAAACTCTAAGTGGGATATCACGAATGATGTAATGCACATTATTGGGAATCCATTCCATAAAATAAGAGGAGTTCTTGTTTTTAACATTGATCATCTGCTCATCCACGTCTTTGGTGCTCATTTTGCCTCTGAACATAGAAGATGGAGTAATATACCTTCCATGATGGGGATTTATGGCAAACGTCATGTTCTTAACATCCCACATTTGTTGTGTCAGCCTAGGGACTGTGAGTGCTCTGTGTTGCTAGGATCAATGGGAGTTCAATGGGGCAAATCCCAGCATGAAGAAATGGAGACGGGCAAAGGGGATCAAAATCACTCCAAGCTTTCTAGATATGAGTTCAACTGACCAAGAAACCTCAGGAAATAGGTGACTCCGCTCATGGTTGCTTAGATCAAGTGGTTCAAATTTCCAAAGCTAAGAGTGGTAAGCTTGAGAATCCTGAAGCAAATGTCATAGAGAGTGTGATTTTCAAGTACCATACATTCAATACACTTTCCATCAGTTGATGAGCAGAGAGTGTAGCATTGTAATATAAGATAAGATAATTATATTTATGTCCAACTAATGACCACAAAGTAGGTTAAAGGGACTATTGAGTAAACTGATGTATATACAAAGCGGGAGGACCAAACGGTCTCCTATAAAAGATAAAATGCATGAATTGAATCAACATCTATCCCTAGCAGAGAATATCCAGGGGCTAATAGGTCCGAGGATCAGACCCATCTCTCCTAACATCTGAGGCTGAATGAATAACACTTGACGAAACTCAACAAAGTTTGTTGGCCCGATGAAGAGCTGATGGCAATTGCATATTGTCCACCAAATCGTTTCCTGGGGGGTTCACATGCTACTGAATGCTGGAGGACCTAGTCCGTCTCCCAAGAATGGTTCTGAGACGAAATTGCTACTGAGATCTCGTGTGGTAGGGTGAGGTCCCATGGATCCTCACTGATCTGGAGTCTGGATACGTACTGATATCAATCGATCTCTTGGTGCCCCTATCTAAAGGTAGTACCCTGAAAAATGTCGTGATCCTCTGTGTGGGGTCTAGTCTGATGGAAGGCTGAAGAATATGCATTCAGAACCTAAGAGCCTCCTGCATTTACAGGGCCAAACATCTCTTATCGGGGTTCCTGAAAAAGTCGGCAAGGCTCCGAGAATCTATGAACAAGCAAGAAAACCTTCCTATGATCTTGTAGTAGACAGGGCATCCAAGGATGAAGTGCACCTCAGTTTCGACTTCCTGTAAATGACATACCTGGCAGAGTCTATCTATTATATCCACCTGGTGGCCCGTCTCTACCCAAAGTCTATGAGAACCTACTTTGAACTAGCCTAGAGGAATGCGAAGAGCATGCATCCAGTGGTGAAACATATATAGGGGCTGAACAATGAGCCCATCACTCAACTCCAAGAAGTGCTCAGTGTAGGAGGCCATCTTTGGGCACAACCCTCTTGGAGGATTGACCCAGGTGACCTAGATGAACTGCCTATAGATGTCCTCCCTGATGATATTTTTTAGCTCCTGTCTAGTAGGTGAAAGGTGACCGAGGGCATCTAAGGAATATAAAAAAGGAGGGAGATGATCCAACTGAATTCCCACTGAGTCTAGGATGTTTGAAACTCCTGTAAACCAACATCTGGCTTGTCCTGAGGGAGTAGAACGGCTAATAGTATCAGAAGAGTAATATGCCAATTAAGAATATCATTCCATACTCTTTATCAAGTCTGCTAAGTCCTGGACACGATGCAAGAATAAAACCAATCTGAAGACCATCTCAAACCGAAAGGGTTGAGCTCCAAACTCTACAAGGATGATGTGTTGTGGCATTGTTAGTTTGCACCTAATGATGGGGCAGAGAAGAAGAATATGTACTCTCTTAGCTGAAGCGAAGTCTGACTCAAGTAAATACGGTCCCCAAATCTCTTAGCCATATAGAACAATGGAACAGATCAAGGGGTCCATGAGGCTCATCTTGGACGAGATGTATTGGCAGTGATGTAGAAAGCACTGCCTCTCGAGAAGGGCTAAGGATCCATATCCTTTGTTGATTTGAGGTTGAAGTGTTGGTTGCAAAATAAAGCGGGGACCTGAGAATTTCACCCCCAAGTAAGTATAGATGCTGGTGATCTCAATCTCCTCCCCTCTGAATAGAAAGTGAAGGTCTGAGGTTTTCTTCACCCTATTGAAGATCATAAACTTGATTTTACCCAGGTTGACCATCAACTATCGACGGTCACAAAACAAAGCTAAGGCATTCAGTTGCCTCTGTAATCCTTCTGGGGATGAGGAGAGGAGGACCACGTCATCGGAAAAGACTAGAATAGATATCAGAACCTGGTGAAGAAGGTAGCCATCAGTGTCTAGGATATGCTCGTGTAGAAATGCTTCCAACTCATCAATATAGATCCCAAACAGGGTAGGGGACAGTGGACAACCTAGTTTAACCCCAATAGTGCTTCGAATGAAAACAAACATCCCATGGGCTGCGTGAAGATGACCAAGAACATACTCATATAGGCGCATAATAACGATCAATAGTGTTGCAGAGATGCCAATATCTCTGAGTCTCTGGAGCAAGGCCTCCCTTGGAACAGAGTCAAAAGCTTTTCGAAAATCTACAAAACAACAGTAGACTTTCGAAGAGCAGTGTCATGCCTCCTCAATCACGGCGTGAAGGGTGAAGATGTGGTCAATGGTCTGATGAGCTGATCGAAAACTTGCCTGTCCCCTAGCTCTGAGTTGTCTCTACTCAAGGTCACTGGAGAGCTTCCTATGTAGAATAGTAGCATACAACTTAGAGAATGTGTGACCCACCATGATCGTTCTGAAGTTATTTGGATTTGAGCTGGAACCTAATTTTTGGATCAGATGGATGATGTGGTGTGACCATGTTGGTGGAAAAACCTTCATAGACTATATGGTTTAAGAGATCAGCCAAGTAGCTAACCAAATCATGGAAACCGTGCTTAAAGAACTCTGCTTGGAAGCCTTCCTCATCGACTTCTTTGCTGTTGTTCATAACCCAAATGGCCTATCTAATATCTATGTTTGAGAATAGATAACAGGAAGAGGGTGGGGAGGTAACATGAATTTGTGTTTGCTCGGGAATATCATAAAGGTTGGAAGTGTGAGAGGACATGGATATAAGGTCAAGGTCAGGTGGAAGAGGGGAGCGTCAGGGAAGGATGGTACGCCAGAATTCTTTAGGGGAGTGGGCAAGGAGAGCAGAAAGTTCTTGTCTTCTGTGGGAGACAAAGAGTCGTTTCTTGTGACGAAGGAGATGACGATAAGAAGCTTTGAGGTTAGAGTAGAAGGGTTGAGAGTGGGTGAAAGCATATCGAAGTTCTCGATGTAAAGTCTTGCATTCATCATCATACCATTTGTTTATGGGGCAAGATCCAACTTTAGGGGAGATGGAAGTGGAACAAGTGGAGTGGGGGAAGGATTTGAGTGCTACTTCCCAAATGGCAGCTGAAAGACATGTGTATTTAGTGGAAGCAGAATCAAACAAGGAGAACTAGGTTTTCGATGGGAGAATATTGTAGGGTAGAGGAGAAGATGTCAGGGTCTCCTTCATCAAATTGGAAGGTAGTTCGAGGTGGGCCCCGAGGGGAGGGATGGGGTGGAAGGGGAGGGTCAAACCGAAGAGAGAAGGAAAGAAGTGCATGATCAACAAGGGGGATGGCGGAGACTGAGAAATGGCGAATAAAAGGGAGCAAGTTATGGCTAGTGAGTACATAATCAACTACACTCGCACCCCCGCCATATGGTTGGCATGTGAAAAAGTGAGAGTCCGGGGAACAGGGGAGACCATTTAGAATCAACAACTTCTGGGATTCCCCCAACTGCAATAGATGTTTATCATAAAATGTAACGGGCCCTAAAGCATCATCTGACATCTGGTGAAGCCCTGCTGAATCTGGATCTATCCACTTGGGTACAAAATACATCCTCTAATCAGTTGTGGAGAGGGATCTGGAGATCTCTAGTGCGAGCATTGAAGGCACCTAGGAGGATGACTTCCCCAACAACATAGTACCGGGTGATGTCAGTGTACAATTCTATAAAGGGGTCCCCATTGGAGCCATTATGGATAGCAAATGGTGTTAGATACCTTAGAAGATAGGAAAATAGAGAATGTGAGAATCATTATATCAGGGTATTCTTACCTATTCTTGAAGATAAAGAGGGTTCCCATTCTAGACCAAGTACCTCCTCTCAAAGAGTGACACTTGAAACCTTTGAAGGTAGTCATAGTTCTTGCCATCCTTCCTATCGACATCAAGCATTGAATCATTGAGCTTGGCTACTTTCGTGTAATTCCCCTTGGCCCGGTGGTTTCCAGCCCCAAACTGGTGTCCCATATTTTTTGTGTTAGCTCAGAGACTATGAGTGCTATGTATTATTGAGATCCATGGGAGTTCAATGGGGAAAATATCATCATGAAGAAATGGAGATGGGGAAAGGGGATCAAATTCACTCCAAGCTTTCTCAGGTCTAAGTTCAACTAACCAGGAAACCTAAAGAAACGGGTGACTCCGTTGATGGTTGTACAGATCAGGTGGTTCAAATCACCAAATCTAGGAGTGCTGAGCTTGAGAATCTTGAAGCAAATGTTATAGAGAGCTTCATTATCAAGCACCATATATTCGTTTACATTTTCCACCAGTTGATGAATAGAGAGTGTAGCATTGTAAGGCTCCACCACTGTGTTAGATACCTTAGGATATGGGAAAATAGAGAATGTGAGCATCATTCTAACAGGGTATTCTCCCTAATCTTGTATGTCAAGAGGGTTCCCGTTCCAGATCTAGTACCTCCTCCGAAAGAGTGATGCACTTGAAACCTTTGAAGGAAATTAAATTTCGTGGCCTCCTTCCTATCGACATCAGGAACTGAATCAATGGCTTGGATGCATCCATGTAATACCCATTGGCCCAATTATTTCCAACTCCAAACTGGCCAAAAACAAATTTATCAGGTCTGAAGACCTAGCCATAAGGCCCGAACCTCACATTGTCCATGGTACTAGGCTCTAGATCCATGAGCACGACCTGGGGCACAAATCTCCCACAAATCACCTCATTATAGTAAACATTAACCCTTTCAAGTTGTAGATCTGAAGTGCCCTAATATCTCCCCATATGATTGAACCCTTATTCTTCACAGACCACTTCCCAGAACTTGGAGCCAATGTTGCCACATTTCCCCCCATGAATGTGAAGGATCTCTCACATTTTTTCTATTCAACCAACTCAGATTTAGATCAGGTCTGAAATGGGCAGCTCCCCTTCACTCTACATAAATGTCAGACTGAAAAGACCATTCAAATAATAAAAAAATGAAACGAAGGGTTGTTTCAAGAGAATTCCATATACTTTCAAGCGAATGACTAAAACCCTGATAAACTGAATACTGTTACATTTTCTATTTATAGAATTTTCGTGTTGTATAAAGACTAAACTTTCAATACATATTGTATGTTAACTTATAATGTTGCAATGGCTGCCTCACAATGGTCTGCATTTCAAGGAACCTCTCAAAAATCCTCTTTACATACACTCAAAAATCCTCTTTACATAAGATGTCATTGTTTGTTGAAGATGTTTGACAACCATTTGATAGTTAATGAAACCCATGAACCAGAATTCATGATTATCTATAGTCTAGATTTGTATATATTTCTCTAAATGCTCGTTCACATTCTCACATGGGTTCACTGGTCTCACTCTTCCAAGAGGTATAGCCACTTGCAATATCCAATCCAATAAATCCAAGGTCAGTTACAGAGCTTTCAGTATTGAAGGCATTTATGTTTAACACAAATACTCAAGAAATGCAAGCCTCATAAAAGAAAAATAAAAAACATGTTTTGGAAACATGTAAAAGATTTTTTCTGGAAAACTAGGAAAGGGATATTGTGTAATACAGTACCCAATAAAAAGAAAACATTAAAATAAAGTTGAATTCACAAACATTAGTCTATAATTAAAGTGATAATGTATGTATTACCCTATAGTAGTTGTAGGCATTCCTTCCTTGAGAAGATGTGATGGAGAGTGGATGGTTAGTGCATAAGACTACCTTTTCTATTGATATGAATAGTAGCCCTACCACAGGGCCACTGCTGGTTGACAAGTCACAAGCTGAATTTTTCAAGAGCTTCTCTGTTGGACCAACACTTAAGCTCAACTTAAACATTTTGTCAACTCCACCTTGAGCTACTATTTTGGTCCCCAAGCTTAGCTTTCCTCATACTATTTTAGACATGCTTCGCCCAAGCTTCACTGAACACAATAAAAAAGCAGATGCATTCTATGATAAATTTATATTGAAAATCCTTTACTCGCTTTGCATATAATGAAATCTCAATTTTTACTCATATTGAAAGATTATGTAGACAAAAAGGTTTATAGACTTACTATGAGCCCAAAAAAGCTCAACTAGGCCATTAGCATTTCTACTGCATCTATGCAAGTGCTCTAAGAATGCATCTACCATAGATGTACACAAAACAAACAAAGCCAAAATATAGTGAATATCATTATCTCAGAACCCTCCATACTAAATTTCTATAACTTCAAAGCACAATAAAAAATGATAATTGTTAGATCAAGTACGAGTAAAAAAATTGGTCGACCAAAAAACAAAAACTATTCAAATTTTAAATAAAAAAATATATATTCATGTGAATCTATATGAATCCAAACCATTTATACACAAATATGCAAAAATTGTCACTTATATAGCAAATAAGAGTGCATGTAACCAAAATAACACTTAGTGCAATACATTTTTGAACCAAAAATACATGAACAAAGAGGCTCTAGATGGCCTCTAGTGTGAAAAAAAGCACACTACAACAAATAAATACATATCATCAAAATCATTGCCTATATTGGGATCTTCAACATCAATATCACCCTTTAAGCATTAAAATAAGATAGAAAAACTTCACATGTCAAATCAAGATTTTGTTTGAGTAATGGGTACACTTTTATTAGTGTCATGATAGAGGAGTTTAACATAACACATATTTGAAGGGCTAAAAAAATATTTATAAAGACCAACCATAGCTACAAAATTCAACAACTGCGGTATGTGGGACACACATAGATGATGATCCTCTTACATTCTTGAGGAGCCATTTAGCGGAAATGGTAGCGGATTTGAATTTGAGTCAGTAAAGAAGAGGAAATCTCCAATTGGTAGTTCAATGGACATGATATTTAAACAAGGGTTGCGAGAGGAAGTTGACCTTTGACCTTACCATTAAATTATTTCTCTATCACAACTTCCTTTCATATAATGTTGAAAGGTCCCCTTTGTTTTTGAGGTGTGTCGAGTTGTATTTGAATGGGATCCAATCAAGTAAGTGACCCTAATTGCATGTAATCTTAGAATGACATTGTTGGTTGGTTAAGACAAAGGAGGCAAATAATCTACTAGCACTTATTAATTCATCAAGGGTTAGTATTGTCGATGGATGGATGGATGGATCCAGGATGCCATTCAATCATCAAGTTCATGGCTTCATCAAGGAATGGACCACTCTTCTTGAAAGTGGTGGATGCTAGCGTATTACATGAGTGTAATGTTCATTAAAGTCACTAAAGAAGTAGGTGTTAATTCCTATGTGCAAAGTCACAAATAATGCACTTGTTTGTAATGTTGTCAACATGGTTGTGGAAACTAAATATCCACAAATATTTTGGATTACATTTTTCATTCTTTGAATTTAGAACTTAGATCCATTAATTTGAATGTGTCATGAATGGGAAAGTTAATTGATGATGCATGCCATATCCACAATTTTGTACAAAAACATGCCAATGCCCATTTATAAAGAGCAGGCATATATTGCACTATTGAAGATTGCACATACTTAGTTTTCCTCCTCATTCTTCATGTTTAAGAGGTTGAGGAAATCAAGGCCATAGTTGGATTCATGTTTATTTAAAAGAGATGGTATTTTGGAGAAAGTCGGATCAAAATGCTTCAAAAAAAGAAACAATTTTGGATGATAGTTGGTGGGAGAGGTAGATCTTACAATTAAGATCATGGACAATATCATTTCTTTGTTGCAATTTGCAAACCAACACATCTTAGGATATGTTTATAATGGATTTAAACTGAGTTTAGAATATGAATACTCCCACATTATGTCTCATGTATGTATGCTCTCAAAACCAACAAATCCATAGATGAGAAATCAATAAACATCAATGTCTAGACTCGGGGATGGACTATAGAGAAATATGGATGATTCTTCAAGAACAAGGATCTTTGCAAAAGATTCAAAATCATACACATATAAGAAACTATTTCTATTCATAACGTGATTGCAATGTATGTGCTCATCCCAAGATATAAAACATGAAACAATGTAACTAAATCATTTAAGAGCAACACCTAAAGTAAATGGTATGTAAACTTTTGGGGTTCAAAAAAAGGTGTAACTAAAAGGTTACTAACTAAAACATGACCATGGGAACATTTTCAAATGATTAGTTATTCATAAAATAGATATGAGACAAACCTAAACTTAAATTCGGAGGGGAAAAATGGCTTTTCCATTTAGAACCATTTTCATATTGACAATAATAATGGTTCAACTATTCTAAGAACCACTACTACACATACTCACAATTTCTTGTTCTATAAGATATTTCCACATTATTTTGAAATAATATACATGAAAATGGAGAAAACTTTTCCTTACATTGCATTTGAATAATTCTTTAGAGAAGGTTGGAATTTTTTTGGGTTATACACCATTATTGGCATAATAGGTGAATCATGGTCTCCTAGAACCTCACATCCCATATCCTGTAACTCAACACATAAAATTTTTCTGTTTTCTCAAATGCATGCAAGCTTTTGAGCTCCTATGACAGAGACACATTACACATCACTGATCAGATAAACAAACTATACATTCTTTCTCTTCAATGAATAGAACAAAAGACTATAAGAAGATATAACAACAAGTAAAAGAGATGTTATATATGGAGAAAGAAGTATGATCCTCTAACCTCGATTTGAACCATCTTCTCCAAGAATTACTTTCAGAGCATATATGACCTGCTGCACAATAGGTGGAGAAATAGTTGTTGAATAGAGGTGTCCAGGACTGACAACGTTCAAGTATTTAATGAGGTCTTGAACAACTAGTGATCTAATTTAAGAAAAATAAATAAAACAATATAAATTCAACAATCATCTTTTAAAGTAAAAAAAAATTGAAGACAAGTCCAAGAGAATTAAGTGATATATTATAAAAATATGCTTTCTTGGCTCAACTCAAAACAACACCTACAAATGTGATCTCAAAATTACAAGTTAGTTGATCATAGAGTTAAAGAACCATTTGAAATTACAAGCATATTAACCAACCTTGAATCCAACAATGTAGCCTTCACATGATCCAAATGATTTCGTAAAGGTGCCCATCATAATATCAATACTAGAAGTATTAAATCTTAGAAATTCACAGATTCCCCTTCCTGTTTGTCCAAGAACTCCAATACTATGTGCTTCATCCAAGTATATATAAGCCTAATCAACAAAAAAATTATAATAAAGGGTAAGTTGCAGAAAAAATTGATAGCTTCCTAATGCATAGAGAACAATGATAATAAAAGGTCAGTTGCAGGAAAAATTGATATCTTCCTAAGGCATAGAGAAAACTGATAATAGCAACCTAATCAGGGACAAAAGGAAGAAAATAGATTAGGAAACCAATATAAATTGATAACAAACCACCATAAGGCAATACACTAGCCAATCAAAACTTTTACTTCTTGCAAACAACTACAGTTTCTGGAAGTTTTCATAATTCACCCTCCATAATATAAATGCCTTCCACAATGACAATTATTTTCTTCCAAGGTCTATGAGTCTGAGGTTGACCTTCTAATATTGCTTCTCGAAGCACATTCTCCAAGTGTGAAGGTGCTAAAAGCCATATAAATCAAATAATCTTTTACTGATTTCAAATGTTCATATGCAGAAATGCAAGAAATGTATGCCACAAAGTGTCAACAACCACATTTTTAAAGTGAGCACAAACAAACTGAAAATGAATAAAGTACTAACTATTGTGCTGAAAAACAATAATTCTTGATCCATATGCTCGAGCACCAACAAATATTGAAGAATGATTCAAGGAATCACTTATTATGGGTCCACCCTGAGAAGATGATGAATTAGACACAAATGTACCAAGCTATATTTTATTGAACATTTCGAAAATGAAGATATGTATTGACAAATCACTTGGTATTACCAAATCAACATCATAATATCCATCAATCTATTTTTTATCTCATAAAATCACCTTCCTGATCAGTGTTGGAAGAGTGGTTAAGTTTGTCGCAAACCCCATAGCAGCAAGCTTCCCAACCAAGCTGGAAAACTAACTCTTCAAGCTCTTTATGCAAAATAGTAGTGCCTATTACATAACCAAAAACAATAAAACAAACATATTCCTTTGGTAAGCAACAAAATCCTATTTAATCACCAAAATAGAAAAGCATGTCCATAGGCAAGGGTGAATTTTCCATAATTCTTTAGTCACACCATGTTTATATTTGAATACCCAAGCCAAACTAATCACGTATGCAAGTGAGTAACATACCTATATCAACACAGTTGTTGCATGTACTGGGAGAGAACTTTTCGAGTGACTTAATCACATTTGGAGTGCAATACTCATCTGCTAAAGCAAATCCAAGATAGTTGTAGGAATCAAGATTTAAGCACATATGTGTCTTGTATTGTACAGATACAAGTATAATTCATTAGCTCAACAAAATTTCAAATCAAATAGTTCACTTTCATCTAAACTTTTCCCTCAAGAGACCAATAGGGGATGACAATTTAAAAAAAGAAAAGGTTGTTATATTAGTTGATTGTCATAGTACTTGCAAATATATGAGAACAATTAGATAATGGAAAAACTAGTATATAACCCATCTAAACAAAAAATTGGATTTGTCATAGTATACAAGCCCAGTATAACAATCAGGTAATGAAATTTTCAAAATCCCAACTCCATTTGAGAACATATACAGGATGTGCAAAATAGTGTGTCTAATGAAATGAAAAATAAAACTCAAATTTTGAAGTTTATTCAAGTATGACCATTGATGGAGAAATTATAAAAATTGAAAAAGAGATCGTATTAATAACTTAAAAGCTCAAGATTTTGGACCATAAGGTAATAATGGAATAAATCAACTAGACTTTTTTCTAGTAGGAGAGCAACTCATTCTCGAGATGCAACAATTTTTAAAACCCTACAATCCAAAATCTTGTAGTCACATCAAAAAGAGAAATTAAAAAGATAACTCCACTTCTTCATGTTGTTGCATATAACTTTACAAGGGTAGCAAGTACACTAAGTGATGAGTACAAGAAAAACACACATGTTTCATGAAAAAATTTGTAATCATAACTCATCTACAACTTTCCTTTATCATGAACCATAGAAAACTCCTAAGAAATATGCAAAGGCCTCTGAAAACATTTTTGTCCATGGAAGCAATCTAGTTTTTTGATGATCATAATCATAGGGTAGTTCTTTTGAATTGTTAGTCAAAATGACAAATCAAGTCAATTCCATCATAACCTTTGTACACGAAGAGGAGGATCAAGCTACCATATTCTTAAGAACAAAATCAGTCTGACTAACTCTAGCTCCTAGTTTCAATAAAAACGGTGTTAACAACAATGTAAATTAAGAGGTTTTGAATGTGGTTTCAAAACTTCCTATTCTACAACATATAATTGTGAAATTGTGACAACCCTTGGTTGCTTCTCCATTATTGTAAATAAGGTAATTATTTGGAAAGAAAAATGGATTGAGTCAAAGGACACAAACTTACGGAACTGAGGAGGATTGACTGCTAAGGACTTATTTTGCTTTATCATAGCCTTAGAGGGTGTTAGGTTTGATAGCATAGGACTTGTGTATTTGATTTCCAGGATAAATAAGGGACAAAAACATACTTTGGTAGCACCGGGCAAGAAAAAAATGAAAAAAAAAACAAATTAACAGTGAAGTGGCCATTTAGTGGGTAGTTGATTGGTGACTGGAAGTACGCAAGGGTGAGATGCTCACCCACTAAAACAAGAAAGCTAATAGACAAAAAAAACCAGGGGACATAGAGAGAGGTGGACGAATTTCATTGGCCTAGGAAATTTTGGCCCTCAACACAAAAATGACTTGATGATGACACAAAATGGAAGAAGGGGAAATTTTAAGGAAAAAATTTGGTATGCAGGGACATTTTGGAGGGGGAAATAAGAATAGAATAAAAGAGGGGGCACAAAGAAGACATGGAGAGGGGGCAAGGGAGGAGAGCATAAGAAATTAAGAAAGATATTTTAGAGAGGAATATTATACAGAGACTGCAACAAAAAGGACAATCCATGCATTGTTTTGTTGGATGATAGGAGCATTAGTGCAGCAAGAAACCCAACATGGGAGCCATGCAATGTGTGACAACATACATGAAAGAATTTGAACTTTAGCAAATTGTGAGCTAGGTAGCATCGATCGTGTTGCTGGAAATTCATGACTACAAGTAGAGAGAGATATGCAGACCATGGGAGATAGCAGGGGAACCCATTGTATTTTGCTGAGGATAAATGAGCATCAATACAGACTAAAAAGAAAGATGAGTGGGCTATGCAGGGAATAATTTGTATGCTTGTTGGAACAAGTGGGAGAGAGAAACATTCAAGGAAACATACCACATTCTATAATAGTGCATGAGCATTTTTTTATTATCTAGAAAAGCATAGAATACCCATTAGGGAAGCATGTAAGATATGGCTAATATTAGAGATAAACACCCAGTTGTCATGCAACATGCTACAAGAAGCCTATGTACATCCCTGGTTTTAAGAATAAAAAGGTAGTAGCACATAAAAGGAGAAATCTTACATTCCTACAGTGCACAAAGGAGAAGGATAAATTGGTTGAGTAATAAGAGCACTAACAAAATTTCTCTCAGGTGAGGATAAGATCCCTAGATTCCCTGGGGGTTGGAGGGTGGAGATGGCTTTCTCTGGATTCCCTTGGCATCCAGGGTGGATATTTCTTCTTGGATTCCTGGTAAGGAGAATTTTGAGGTCTCTTTTGCTTGTTCTTGATTTTTTATAGTGGGTTATAGATTCCCTTCATTGGGTGGAGCCATTGTGTTTAGATGATTGAAGGGTGGTGGTGAAGCCCCTTGATCCCCTTGTGCATGATTGAGGGTAGAGACATAGGACTCTATATTTCCTTATGTTGATTTAGTGTGGAGGTGGCAAACCTCTGGAATCCTTGATTGAAGGTTGAGTTTAGCTCATTCAGTTGGTGGGTGGAGGTGGATGACCCTTTGAAGTCCCTATTTCAGTTGACAATGTTGGTTTCTTTCCTTGAATGAACCTCCTCATGCTCTGGAGTCTGGCTCGGAGGTGATTGGGTTGCAAGAAACACCACAACACATCCCAATCTATGGTTAGGTGGAAAGTTGCAATCCCTAACTCAATTTTCCAGTTTTAAATTGAGATAAGTATCCCTCCCATTTGGTTTGTATAGCAAATTTTAGATTATGCTTCTTGTGGTTGTTTTCATAGTAAAGGATACTATTCTTTTATAGTGCTTGTATAAATATGAGTGTAATGGAGCTTAGGCTTGAGGAGTTGTTTGATGGCTATGGACGTTGTTTAGAATATTGATGCCTATGTTAATGGATTTATGTGGTATGCTACAATCATCATATGTGTTCACAGTAAACAAGATTCATCACAATCATAGAGATACTATGTCTAGTTCTGGGTTTCAGGGGCATGGATGTGTACCTATACATACATAGCCACCATATTAACTATATGTGAATACTAGCTGAGATATGGCTAATCCATGTTGTATGCAAATCTAGAAGCTAATATTTGCTAGGAAAACTACCATGTATCACAATAGTCTTTTCATCTGTGTTCTTCCTTGCATTTGCATTTTTCCAGATTATGTGGATATTCATTGTTCACACAATTTTCTCCTCATGAGTTTTTAGCATATACTAAGTTTTTAGAAAACGCTCAATGAGATTCTTCATTGTCCCATCAATATCAATTGGTATGCATTTTATCTACCTTGGTGTTGATTATTTTCACATGGAAATTATGTATATCTAGAAAATCATCCATGGTGATGACTCTTTACATAATTTAGGTTCAAAAATCCTTTCTCTAAATCATTTTAAGGTTCCCAAACACCAATTCGGTTGACCAACCTCTCCTCCTGGAGAGCTTTCCAACGAGTACCCAATGCCCACATTCCCAAATTGTATACTTTGGTATCTTGTTGTACTCTCCTAGAGAAGGTGGCATCGTTCTCTATTTTCCCTTTACATAAGGAACGATACACATTTCATCTTATCTTGTTCATAACTTGACCTTTCCCATTTCTCATTTCTCCATCACATATAGGTGGTTTTTCCTTCTAAATCCCTTTTTGGGTGTTATTACACTATATTCCTTCTTTTTCTTGTGTGACAATATTTTTCTGTCTCACTTGATGTAATATGAAACTCTTTATTATCTATAACATGTGTTGGGTTTTAAAAATCTAACCAAATTGATATAGTAGAACCTTTAAGGAGAAAAGGTGGTTGTGGCTTACCTTGGTACTTAGCTAGACTTCCTTTGGCTTTAGTAAATACATGGTCAATTCATTCCTAAAGTATTGTGGTATTAAGCTGGAAGGCAAGAAAAGAAAAATAATATCTCACTGGAAGGATCTAGGGGATGTAGGGGCTAAGTCATGGGAAGAGTGGAGAAGTTAGTAAGAGGCAAGAGTCTCTTCCCTCCTCAAATAGAGAGACTTATGAGATATTAAACATATGAATCCCTCTAAATACTTATATAAGATGAATAGTCAAATACACAACCCGACATGGATAAAGTGATGTTGGATTTGTGGTAAGCGAATTTGGAGTTATGATTTGAAGAAGCTCCGCTCCTTGTTGCACCAACAATAGTCACTGGTTCTAGTTCCTAATGATAGATGGAGTTCTTATAATCCATAGAGATAGAGGGATATGCAGGCTGCATATTATTTGGTCAATTTTTATTTTCATACAAACTAAGGGTCTTTGTCTTGGTTGGTCGCTTACCAAGCTCTCCTAACGAAAGAATTCTTAGTGAATAGTGGAATAATGGATACCTTGTGCCCGATGAAGTGAATTGGAGACATTGAAGCATATTTTTGGGATTTTTCTATTGCTAGAGACTATTGGCAACAAGTCTCTATGTAGATATCTTAATTGTTTCAAGGAGTGATTCACTAGAATGTTGCATTGTCGGGTGATGCCAAAGAAATTATTAGCATAACTAGGTACTAGTGCATTGATACAATATGAAGGGAGTCTACAGGATGGTAGGTAATTAAATCTTCTAGCCTATTGACCTGAAAATAGACAAGATGCACCATAGAATCCTTTATGAAAATCTTGGCAGATCATCTGGTACTTAATGTAATTTTGTTATACAACTTCATCTAAGAGAGAAATATGAGCAGTATAATAAGCATGATCAGTACTAAAACTATAGATGACCAAAACTAAACATTGTTGAGACTATTTCTCATGCCCCAACCACGATATTATTTAATTAATTTAGTTTAGAAAGTACTTCTAGCTAAAAATTTATCTTATTCATGGATTAATGCACTAAATGTTTATCATCCAGAGACTGATATACATAAACAAAAGGAGTCATTATGCTACAAATACTATGTTGGTGTTGTATATGAATATATTTTATTTAGATTTAGTGTCACATTTAACTATTCATCTAAATTCCAAGGGTGGGAAAGGTTGATTCTCGTTACTAAATTGTAGCCTTAGACTATCAAGAATGGATAGATTCAGATCTGATGGGTTGCGAGTGCACCTTTTTTTGGGGTCTGTTTTATGGATTATCCTTATCTACATCTAGTTAAATTCATCCCACATAAATTTTCATTGTATTTTAACATGACAACATTAGCTTTCAAATTTCAATATCTTGGATACCCTCTTTCCTTATGGTTAATAAAATTATAGAGCAATGGGATGCACTGTATAAGATTAATAATGTGCTCTGGATTTTCGACAGTCAAGCTGCAAAGCTATAAATGGGACATCACATGCTAGTGGGATTTAGCATGAAGTTTAGGTCAGGGACAATGTCTAGGTGATGTATAGATGACTGATATCTTGGTTGTATTATTGGCTTTCCGCATGTGCCAATTGACACATTTTTTTTCACGGTTGCAAATGTATGTCATGTAGGTGAGATATTTCCTTTAATTTACTACAGGGAATGAGGTGCATCCATAATTGAACATCCATACGAGGATAAATGTATTCTTTGAAGTGGTGCTCAACATTATTTCAAGTTTTCTAGTTGGATAAATTATTTGATGCTAGATGAGGGAAAAAAAAGTGAAAATTTTATATCCCATTTCCATGACTGTACATTGGAAATAAGATTGGTATCGTAACCACCTCTGGTTATAGAATTCAATAACGATGGGTGTGTTACAGAAATATATATCTCTAACATTCTACATCCTTTATGTTGTAAATGACAACCCACCCCTCGATATCAAACGAATTTGTGCATAAATAAAATGGTATGTAGCTCAAAGATAGAGACATTTTCTGTTTAGGGCTGGGTCCTGTGTTCAATTATTAGATTGTCCATGGGACATGTTGGCTAGTATCAACTTGAAGATCTAAGCCAAGAGGCTCCACAAGGGCCCGTTGAAGAAAACCATTCACAATATTCATTATGTAATAAGGTATTTAGCGTAGTAATAAAGCATCCCATCTACATGGGACAAGTCATAGGATCAATTCCTAGCCTATCCTAATTTTAAATCGATTTAATACTTTACCCATCCAAATTGAATGAAACAATTTATAAATATAAGTAGACATTCAACAAAATGGAAAACATTGTAGATTCAACCTAGACCTTTCTAAACGACTAAAACTGGCATATTTATTAGTGCCTATTAAATTCGGTCTGGTCAGTCCTCCATCAGAGATCAAAACTTTTTATGCATTTCATGTTTAGGTGTCCCGCTCCATTCTCCCAGTTGCATTCAGCTAGGGGCATGCCATAATCTGACAAAGAAGGTCATGATAGTCATTCCCCCTCATGTCTGGCTCCTGCTGGCTCAGGTCTCTTGTCAATCATCATCAAAGTCCATGACCGTCAAGGTCTGGTCCTTTAAAGGACAAAGGTCATTTTCGAGGTTTAGGTCTAGGAATTCATCAATTTGGTCCTTGAACATGTCCAGTAAAGCCATGCAGGCCAGAGTGAGGCCCTTACATAGTTATGATTCAGAGAGCTTCATCGTCATGTGGATAGACTTCGACTCTTAAGAAAAGTCAAACAGTGTCATTTATGACAAAATTTGCAAAAAAGTCGCCAGTTGAATTTTTCAGATGCAGTCATGGTTTTCGTAGCCAAACGTCCTGTCATGCAATCCCTGCAAAGAGTGCCAAAAATTTGATCATTTGAGCTAAAATTTCAAAGAGAAAGTGAAAATCAGTGTGTTTTAAAGTCAGTGAAAAAGTGCAAAACTCAAACATTAGAAAAATGGGTTTTTGAAGAGGCAAAAATGTAACCCATCACCTCCAAGCCTTCTACATAAGTTTCCATCACAAATCAAACTCATTGTGCAATCAAGGCATAGGAAAAACATTGCAAGGTCGTGGAGCGAGCAATTGCGTGGCTTGGAGCAGTTTGGAGGTGATTACAGGGGCGCGGCGCACACAGAACCCACCCACCGTTCAAACTTATAACTAGCACGGCGCATACCCAGGGCGCGGCACACTGGGCTTTGCGTGCGGCTCACAAAGACAAAGCGCCCAGAATTTGCCAAACCCACTCAATTTTTTTGTGAAGCACATAAATTTGCAAGGTAGGCTCTATTAACTCACTTGTTCATAATATTGGATAAAGATATGGTGGTTTTTATGCCCAATGATTGAAATGAAACAAAAATCTTAAAGCAACCATAAAAAGACACCAAGAAACCATCGTGCTAGGGTTGTGTAACAGTGTCATTGTTGCCAAGGCTTGATTTTTCCTACCCTACCCCTGTTCCTTATTCCCCCATGCCATTTTTCCTATTATCACTACCCTAACACTACCAAACTCATATTCCCTTTCCCCTCATCCTATTGCTCAATAGAAACCCCAAACCCTACCCTATCAAAATACCCAAACTCCTCCCACATCCCTAACAAATTTCTCCCTATAACTCTTATTCCCATTTCATCACTCCCTTCCTAACACTCCCTGTTTCATTGATCCCCTTGGCAACAGATATTACAAAGGCACCCAACCTCACACCATCGTCAAAAGGGAAGCCTAATCACAGTTCACATTGCAGTCATGACATCATAGCATTCGTCTGAGTATGAGATGGAGACACAGAGTGACTCATCCTCAGAAGAGCAGGCTCCGAGGAGACACCACAAGAGTGGAAAACATGTCAGGGATGAACCCACTACCCTCACCGAGTTACAAGCATGCCCTCTTGCCATGTCATGCTTCCAGCACCTATCATGTTTTGAATTTTGTCAAAGGGTGGCAAATTTCAGAGTCCATCATGAGTTGGCCCGTTTGTTTGTGCTTCATCTACATGGAGGTCAGTCTACCTTGGTTGGGGTCACTTTCACATTGACACCCGAAGCTATATCAGTGGCAATATGTATACCAAATGTTGGGGAGCAGTGGCATAAGAAGAAGAAGGTGGAAAGGCAACACTATGAGCCTTACATCAAAGCTAGATTCTTGAATGAGCTCACAAGATTATTTCCCTTCAGATAATTGAAAGATGAATATGATCCGCTCATGAGATTGATCATGAAATACTTCAGCTGTGATGGGAGGTTCTCTCGACTGTATGCCTATCACATCCGCTTGCTCATGTAATTTACCAGGGTGAGGATGATGAACCTCCCATTTTTCATATGCAGGAATATAGAGAGGATGAACACCTTCATGTTGCATAAGACCCCTCAGCAACAACTCAACAGTGTGTATCACTTCGCTCTTATCTGGATTTTGGTAGATCATCAGTTGGGATTGCAGGGCATTGCTTGGGAGGACTTCATCTCCAGTGACTTCTTCAGCACATCACAGGTACTATCAGAGCCAGAACAGGAGTTGGGTGGTTCTTCTTATCAGCATGAGCATCATGAGACCACTACCGTGCCTGTATTCATTACATATCAGAGAGGCAATAGGCACTTGTTTGCAGCAGCAAAGCGAGTGTTATCTCCACCCGGGGTGGAAGGGGCCTCGCTTTCGGCATCAACTACACAGGTATTGGACAAGGGCAAGAAGCTCATGCATGATGAGGGGCCATCAGGTGTACATGAGACCGATGTCATCCTAATTCAGGATGAAGAGGCAGAGGCAAAAAATGCCAAACTCAGGATGACCATTCAGGAGCACGACTCGGAGATACAAGACTTGATACTCAATATGGAGAGAGCTAGATGGGTCATCAAGTATCTAGAGTAGAGAAACAAATAGCTTGAGGACCAACAGACGATCATGGAGCTGCAAAGCATCCGTGAAAATTGACAAGCTGCCCAGCAGAGGAGGATCGAGCTCACTACCTTGGAGCAAGAGATCAACAACGACCGTGAATCTTGGTTAGATCGGGTCAATCTACACTTGGAGAAGCTACTGGAGAAGGAAAACAGGGACAAAACCATATTGAGGAGGATGGCTTGTCATTACAGGGCACAGAACATGAGCGCAAAGGCCCGAATAAGGAGCTTGAAGGCCAAACTGAGCAAAGAAAAAAAGAGGAAAAAGAGCAAGATCGGCTTCGAATCTTGGCTGAAGCTTCCCTGGCACAACATAACACTTCATAGAGGACCTCCAGCCCAAATTTCAAGGAATTTGGGTAAATTTTGGTCACATGAGAAATTTTTGGCACAAGCAAAGGTTTTTTCTCTATATGCGTCGTGCCACCGGCGCGACGCGTAGGATTGAGAGCTCCAAATGAGAAATGGTTTGCATTTTTGGGTTCAACATGCAAAATCATGACTACTGGCACTCGAAGCAAGAAATTTGGGCATGATTTGAGTCTCCAGGAGGTCGAAAACACCCAAAAAATGGCCTCACTGCCCCTATTTTGACACACAGGAAGCAGTTTTGGGAGAATGAAGATTTGGAGGGGCAAATGAGCTCCAAATTCAAAAATTCCACTTGGGTTGGAAAGTAGACATGACAGGCTTTCCAATGAGCACACTTGGGCACATTTTGGACTCCTGCAAGTGCCTCACAGATGGCCTCAAAGTGGCGCGACGCATATAGAAAGGGGCGCGACACAATAGGAAAAAAGGCCCAGAATGCCTCTGTTTCGCGAAATTTCGCTTCCCGACTTTTTGTAAGTGGGTCCACTCATATGCACTTCAGTTTTTTGGCACCTAAGGTGGTTTTAAAAGTATTTTCACTCCAGATGGTCAGTTATCCAAGTGGCAAAGGAAGGCAAAGGGCCACCCAAGCCATTTGTCATGTTTGTGGCGCTGAACCTGTAGCTGATGTTTGGATCTCCACCTTCATTTTGTAATGATTCGAGTAACTCCCCATCCCTTGGGCGTTCTATCTCTTCATGGCACATTATATATATTGTATGAAAACCATTTGCAAAGGTTGGTTGGCTTGTAACTTCTGGGAAACTGTGGGAAAGAAACTTTGTTTCTGCATTGTATATTTTTTACAGAGGATTAATGAAAGGCAGTGGCTCTGTTTCATGAGATTCATGTGGTTGTGAGTGT
>APFE030626150.1:0-15846 GCA_000404065.3 Pinus taeda
GGGCATCTAGCCAAAATTTGCCCAAAAGCCTCTGAGAAAAATTTTGCTAAAAAAAACCACCACAGATCTACATGGTGGGAAGGAGCACAAAAAGAACACTACACTGTCATCAAAGAAGACTATTCTAGAGAAAACTCTGAGTAACAATAAATCAAGGAAGAAGGAAACAACTCTCAAAGCAAGCAAGGAGAAAGCCTGCCCCAACAAATCAACAGTTATGAAGATTTGACCGCAGAAAATAAATCTTCATTTAACAGCAAAGCAGATCTCCTAAACCAAACTTATCTCCTAAACCAAACTTCTCCGACTATAGATCGCGAAGCTAAGACACCAATGTCCCAAGAACCAAAAGAGATGAAGGAGATGCAAGACAAAGGAAGTTGGAAGACGGTAGAGAAAAAAAAGAAAGCTACAACACCAATCTCGCCAAGAAAGACAAGGAGCCAGACAAGTAAAAATTAAGAAAATTGTAGGTCCGATAGACCAATTTGGTCTCAGTGGACGTTAACCATCATCATCATCATCATCATCATCAATGTCAAAAATTAATCCCTGTTAGATCCATCTTAACTCCGAAGTCTCCATTATTGGAGAGATTTGAAATCTCTCATTCTATAGTATAAACAAAAAAAAATAACAATAAAATAAAAATAAAAATAACACTATAGTAAAATAAAAACTACTTCCAACTAAAATAATAAAAATAGTAAACTTGACTTGGTCAAGTTACCCACTGTTTTTGAGCTCCTGGTTTATTAGAACTCATAGTATTCATGTGGAATATAACTTATTTAATGTCAGAAATTAAACCTTGATAGATCCATCTTAACTTCGAAGTCTCCATTATTGGAGAGATTTGAAATCTCTCATCCTATATTGTAGAAAAAAAAAAAAAAAAACAACAACAACACTACGGTAAAATAAAAATTACTTCCAACTAAAATAATAAAAATAGTAAACTTGATTAGGTCAAGTTACCTAGTGTTTTTGAGTTCAGGGTTCTCATAAACCCATGATATTAACCTATAATATTCATGTAAAATATAACTAAACTAATGTAAAAAAATTAAACTTGGTTAAATTCGTATTAACTTCGAATATAGAAAGCTTACTGAGCGAGACACATCAGACTTCCATCAATGTGGTGAAAAAAAAGGATGTGAGTTCTCGAGATTTAGATGCGCTCTACCTAACGTATCACCCAGCAACTGTAAACCTCATCAACAAGGGCCATGACATCATGGTCAATAATGGAACCTTCTTTTAAAGTTTTTTGCGTTTCATTATTTTAGAAAGATTTCTGGTTCTATACGCTTTTACACCTATTGCTATATTGTATTTCGTGAAATAGTTGGCAAAGGCTCACAATGTTTAAGAAAGAAAGGAAAAAATTCACACTGAATAAACGCCATTGGCACCACCCTACTAAGCACACTACACTATTTATGGAAAATAAGTACAATCTCAAAACTACACTATTTATGGAAAATAAGTGCAATCTCAAAACCCTCTTTTCAATATTTGATACACTAAATTATCTTTTGGCTATTAGGGGTTGCTCAAGGGTTTTGTATTGAAAATCCGTTAGAAATCGATCTGCTGCCAGAGCGGTAATGGGAATCATGTGCATGTTGGGCATTCCTAATGTTTTTATGGGATAAGTATATTTGTATAAAAAATTTGTTTTGTTTTTTTATTTTTAGCTCAAAATTAGTCTAGTAATTTCACTGAGTTTACTATTTTATTATTTTAGTTAGAATTTATTTTTATTTTAAGAGGGTTTATTTTATTATTTTATTATTTTTGTTTACAGGACAAGACATGATAGGAACTTACAACATTTCTTCACCTTTCAACGCAATTACATTTTCATAATTTATTCAATTTCTTAAATATATAAATATATATATGTATATATGTATAAGAATTCATCCTTCTATAAAACTTTCCTTTTTTTTAATGTTATTTTATAATAAAAATACAACATATTTCATCTATGACTATTGGCTTACTAATGGGGAAACTAGACAATATTTTTTTGTTGTTGTAATATTAGGTAGAGATTTATATTATTTGATAGCAAAAATATAAGATGTTCTCTTATGACTACTAAGTTGTCAGTGGGGAAACCAGACTAGTAGCACAAGAGAGTTGATTTTTGTGAAAATTTCCTTGAATGCACCTGGAGTTTATTCTTCTAACTATCAGTAGTCTATTTGTTTAGGACAAATAACATTGATGCATTATTTATAATACAAATACGTTGCAAAATTATAAATTAGGAACTAAGAAATAGGTGCACACGCACATAAAATAATGACACCAATATTTTTGGACTAAACGTCCCTGTAAAAACCCCAAAGGGAAAACCAGAAGATGATGACTAATTTTATTATGCAACAATTTGGAAATAATTATGATATGGACTAGCTATACTCCTAAAAATACATTGGAAAAATAATCTGGATATCCCAAATCTCCTCTACTAATAAACTCGACCTCCTCTTGCCTGCGTGAACTCCACACTAGCTTCTCACACTACTGGCTCTGGATAACTCGCACTGACTAGAAATTGGTTCAAAGCGAGTCATCCCGCCTCCCTCTGTCACTGGAAACCACTCGCTTTACCTTCTGGAAATACATTTGGCCTCTAGTTTTTGATTTGTGGCTCTTCCGATAACTCACACTAGGGTTTTGGAAATTTCACTGCTTGTACGACCTCCTCTACAAATGTATTCGACCTCCCTTTTCCTGCCACTCCGACCCTGGAAAATCACTAGGAAACTCTTTAGAATCCTGGTCCCAAATTATTTGTCTCTCCCTCACTCTAATGCTCACCCTTTGGCTCGAACTACGCCCTCACTGAATGTGTGAACTGGGTAGCTTGATCTACCTCAATGATAACTCTGGTGACTGTGATGCTTTCTCCAAGCCCTTCGACCTACTCTTATAATCTCTTGTTGAGTCTTCAATGACCATGATTTAATATCCATCAATGACTAAGATCAATTATACTTCATCAATAGAAGTCTCTAAATCAATCTCAAACATCCTTATTTACTTAACTTTAATTTACCACTTTTCTTAAGTTAGACTTATGAAATATTTTAATTATGGAAAATTAATTTAATTAAGGTGTTTCCCAATCTTATCTCGCGAAACCTTTTCTAGGTTTTAGAGATCTAATGTTCCTTGGCCTCTTAGCATCATCTGAGGCTAGAACACCTATTTGATGTTACTATAAACTAACACTCCCTCTTAGTGAGGAAGGTGTTCTCCACTATACCCATATGTTCCCTAAAATAGATGAACTTACCTCTCCCTAGAGCTTTTGTGAGTATATTTGTAGCCTCTTGCTATGTCGGAACATGTTGTAGTTGGATTGCTCCACATTGTTGGTGTCTAACATATGTGATACAATTGTTTCTCATTGTCCGCAAAGCTATTGCGCAAACTATGATCCACCTACTACTAAATGTAGATTAATCATCTTGCATTATTACTACACTACCACAAAAACTACTAAAATAGTGAGTCTCGATTTCCCTCTAAATTATAATTTGGAAATCTCTCTTAGATGGAAACTCTCTCATGGAGTCTCACTTTGGCTCGAACTACACCTGCTACCTGCAATTAGCTAATTTGCACTACCTCCATGATCTAATGCATCATCAAAATTGTCCCTCAAGCCTCTGAATGTGCATGGATCCGTAACTGCCTCTTGAGTCATTGACTATGCCTAACTAAATCTACAACTTCCTCTCAAGAATCTGACTGCTCCAAGTTCAGCAATGATAGCCCAAGTAACTAACTACAAGTATCTCTATGATCTCTACTGAGCATCTGACTACACTCAACTGGCTTTGTAACTATCTCTCGAGTATCTAACTGCAACAAGCCGACATTGATCCTCCTGCTACTTACTATTATGGGCAACTATAGCAAAGGCATTTATCCATGTGAACAACAGTTGGATTTGATCTAGACTTCTTGTTTCTCTCTCATAAACCCTACCCATATTGGTCATCTGCATGATCATGCTCCTCCTCCATCTGAAGGTATAGATGATATCAATTCAAATTCCTCCAATTTAGGGGTCATCTCGTCGATTTTTGTCAAAGTTGTTGTCTACTGCTGCCCCTCCTCATCCTTATTTCTCTTGTGACATTGGGTGATGTAGTGACCAAATTCACCACATTCAAAGCATTTGACCTTTGACCAGCCCTTCTCTTTCTCTCCTCCTATGGGGTTATGTATAACTAGGACCCTTCTTCGCCTTCCCTTTAACTGCAATACTTATGTTCTCCTCTTCCTTTTCCACCTTTAGTCCCCTGCTACTAGTGTTGATAGTACCTTCTGGGAGATTGATCCTTAGCATCTCCTGAGTGAAGTCACTCCATAAACACTCCCTTCCTAGAAGTGTGTCTCATCTAGGGATGACTTGGACGAGTGTATTCCACTCCATAGAGAACCCATAGAGATCCATGCAAACCATCTTAATGTCTATACGTTTCCCTCCTACAACTACAAGTCTATCTCTAATTCCTTGAATCTCGGTGAGTTAGGAAGTAACATCCTCACCCTTCTTCATTTTAATTGTGCTTAGCTTCTTCTTGAGAATCATTTATTGATTCTCTAATGGATCCTGGTACAACTTCACGATGGCATCCCACATGTCCTTTGTGGTATTCTTATCTATAATATGTGGGACAATGTGATCTTGAACCCTGTTTAAGACCATCCTCTTAGTCTTCGACATATCTTTCTTGAAGGTTCTCAATGGGTGTGGATTTTTTGGTTCTACCGGGACATTTTCACAACCTCTTTCAACCCATGCTCATCCAATAGGAATTGCATTATGGCTTTCCAGACACCAAAATTTGAGGCTTCATCAAGTCTGCCCTAATCCTTGAGTCATGTTGTGGCCATCTCTATGAAACTCAGATAAATTGGAGAAGTGTCTACTGGAAACCTTCTTCTCCTTCCGGAAACTCATCCTTGTCTCTACTACTCATACTCCCTCCACGATTATTCTCCTCTCCTTGACTACATATTTCTTCCATTGGGCTAAATTCTCTACATCAGATGTTTGTGGTTTTGCATTGTTTGTCTTGACATATTCTAGCTCCATTGTTATCCAAAATCGCCTCCATGTGATCCCTCCATGCAATGAAATTAGAGTTTCCTTCTAAGGAATTCTCTAGTCTCATCCCATTGAAGGTCGTCTTCCCAACTCTGAAGAGATCCTAGTACATTGAACTACAAATTTAATCCTCCTGAGAAACAACTTCGAAATTCTTATTCGAATGTTAATCTTGCTTTAATACCATGTAGAAATTATGGTGTAGAATTGTAAATGCTCATGAAATTTTAATCAAAATAACAAGACACGATCCTACTCTACTTCTATGTGGAATTCAATTCAAAATTTAAAACAACGATCACAAACATGTAATGATAAATAAAACACATGCACACAATATTTTTCCAAGGGAAAGCAATCTTCTATAAATATCTTTGTTTGTTTGCATTAATTTGATTAATAGATATGTATTACAATTGCTATCTCAATCTGAGCTCAACCTAGAAGTGAATAACCTATCTCTCTGCTCACTGAGAAGCTTTGACCCAAACTTAGTCAATTTATACCTCTGCTTGAGCCCCTATTTCCTTGTGCAACTCCTGAGGAAATTAGGCCCCTATTATTTAGGAATTCCCTCCAAAATGTTTGTGAAATTCCCAAGGTTGATCATATGACTACATGCAACACTTGTACACTCAAGAATATTCTAAAATGATGTTACACTGCCTTGGAATCTCCACTACAACTGGGGAACTCAAATTCTATGCATGCACTAGCTATTTTGGGTTGATCGATCAGTTAACTAGATGATCACTGAGTTAGACTAAAGTCCCACTGCACAACTGATCTTCCACTAGTTCCTCCAATAGTTGGAACTAGTTTAACTAAAAACAACTTGAAATAACTCACCTTGATTGCTATAAATTAGCAATCACACATTCTTAATTGAACTCCAACTCCTCTAACTCAAATTTACTGGTCTCACTGAGTGACAAGAGCCATGTGACACAAGTTAACTTCATCCAAGTTGTCTGCTGATGTGGAAATTTGAATTTTCTCAATTTGACCAAGGCAAAATCAAATTGAGACTTTCTTGCTACATTTTTCAACACTTGGGTGTTGGAAGCTTGTTTATAATTGACAGTGTGAGGAGCATATGATTTGTTCTATGTTACACTATTAGAGTATATTATCTATTCTTGAGTATTTACTTTTTTTCTTAATTGTTGAACTATGTATAGGCCTGGGAACGATGCTACATCACTTAAATTTTGTGTGGTTGAGATAATTGTACCATATAGTTCATATGTGTGGTTTCAAATATTTCCTTTGTCATTTTCCTCCATTTATTTAACTTTATTATTAGGATGAAATTTGATGGTTGGGAAGCTTAGTGGTATGTCCTAAACAAGTTTCCAAATGTCTAGTCACACTGCAAATGGATATTGAGAGAGGTATGATTGAAGGTGGAATTGGACTTAAATGTTGTTAGTTCATTTTCTTCCTTATTTGTAGAAATTTTGCCTTTATTTGGAGTCATGTTGTGTGAGATGTAGCTTTACCGACATGAAACATGCAACAATTAAATGTTAGATTGAAAATCAAAGTATATATCATATGCACATATGAGAGTGCTCATAGGAAGGTTTCATAGTAAAACACATAGCCAAGATAAAATCGCAATAAATAACATGATGAGAAACTATTATGTTCTAGTTTGTGCTTAATTCCTAATGCTAGGAAAGGATGATCAAAATAGTAAAATTTAATAGGTTAACCTAGCTCTACTCACAAAGGTTTAAGTGAATTGGGGAAACAAACCAAATCCAAAGAGGATTCACAATTTTTTTTGTGAAACTCTTGAATTGGTGAGGATGAGGGGTGCATAATTATACCATATATTGCTTTGGACACCCTAAGCATAACATAAAATGACACAATCAATAGTATAGATATAGGATCTTGTAGCAAGCTTAGGACCATTTCTAGGAATGAGAATATGGTTTTCACTCACAAAAGAACCTTATTTCACTTACATTGCACCCACAATGTCATGATACTCTAACTATTTCAACCTAAACCAATTTACCCTTTCAATATGGTATAATATTGAAATCTAATTTGAATAGTTGCCCTGGTGTAAAAAGCATGCCACAATTAAAGGTGACATAAATGAATTAGTGATTACACCAATGGTGCTAAGAAAAAATTGAACTAATAGAACCAACATCAGGCTAAGGATCCAAATTTTCAAATTCCTATAATCTCATTGGATGCTAGACAAGAAAATATTATATCATAATGAAGACAAATATGTCTTAGGAAATTGATTATTTTAAGAGCACATTGAATAAGAAATTGTGAAATCTAGTTTAATATTGATTAGTAAGTGTATCATCATCCTCATGCATGTGCACATTAATTCTCAGTTTGATATGGGTTCAAGGTGGGTCCTACTTTAATCATCATACTTAGTGGTATCAAGGTTAAGCTTAAGTTTCATAATGAACCCTACTAGCATGAATACTTATATGCTCCCAAATAAGAGGGTATATAATTATGCTATTCTCACTCCAAAAACAAAAGTGGAATTGGTGTTATAATCTATTCAAATGATGGTCCCATTTTACTTGCACATGATGGTAATCAGAGTAAGTTAATGGGATTAATGAATTTCTTTATGAGTGCAAGTTCTTAGGGTCAATTTCACTTACAAACATGAAGGTTTTAGCTACACTAATGTTTACAAAGATGAGATCATTCCCTTCATCAACTTTCACAAGGATAAAGGCAATGCCATCACTTGTGTTTGCAAGGATAAAAGTGATGCTTCCACTTGTCTTCACAAAGATAATAGTGATTCCCCCACTCACATTCCCAAGGATAAAAGAAATGGTTCCACTTCCCTTTTGCAAGGATAAAGGTAAAGCTTTATTTGATCTCATTAAGACAAAAGTTATAGTTTATTTCATAATTTAATAAGGGGATAAATATACCTCCATCCATTCTTGCAACAATTTTCTCAAGGACATAAGATAGGCACACACCATGCCAGTTACCATCACATTTACAAAGAAAGTGAGTAGATGAAACTCAAAAATGTGGAAGTGATAGTTAGCATTGCAAGGTGCCATTGATAGTTACTTTTGTGATTGTGCAAATAAACTCAAACACTTGAATTTTAGTTTAATAATGTCATTAGGTTGAACATATTGGTCATGAGTTGAAAAGGTACTTGACACTCACAATCACAAAGACAAAAGAAAATAAACTAGCCTAATTCACAATTATTTTAGTGAAAGTGTTTATGGCTTATGTTGTAAAGTGGGTAATGCATAATTGTTTGCAATTGATATGATGGTGATTGTTATGCTAGTGGTTTTACTAACCCATACAATGTTTATATTTTATGTTAGTATAGATTGATCAATGACCATGTTTATGGTTTATATTGTAAAGTGGGTAATGCATCGTTACATACTTGTTGAAATTATTAACACCTGTAAAAGGAAATACACATATTAGTTATCACATGAAATTCCAAAAATGGAGTTACAAAATCCTCTAAAGCTTCATTTGCAAACATGTTTATTCTATAGGTTAAAACCTTGAGATATAATATGTCATATGGTTTGACTTTGGTAATTGTGTGATGTTTTTTTTTATCATTATCATATGATTTGGATTTGATGCATTATGGATTGAGCAACCTTATATTTTTATGGCTACAAGTTTGATATATAAAGAGGTCCCACATCACCATTTCCAATGACATTAGATTCTCACCTTTGTATCAAACTTCTCATGGGGAATGACTGATGACCAACCTAATTTCAACCATTAATTGGGATCCAATAACCCTTGTTCTTCTTTGATGGCCAACTTGATTTCATTCATTCATTGGGATCCAACAACCTTTGTGCTTCTTTGGAAAATAGGGTGGTTGAAAAAGATTTTTCTTGGTTCATTTTCTATGTTAGGTTTGAGTTTGAAAAATTGGACGGTTGAATAGGTTTTTTCTTGACTTATTTTCTTTTTTGAATTTGAGTTGTGCTTCTTTGGAAAATAGGGTGTTAGATTAAGTTTTTTCTTGAGTCACTTTTATTGGGTTTGAGTTTGAAAAATGGGGTGGCTGAATAGGGTTTTAATTGACTTGTTTTCTTTGTTTGATTTGCCTTAGGTTTGTTTATATACTAATTTGATCTTATAAGTTTATGTTATGCTCCATAACTAATCTAAAAGGGATTTTGACAACTTATTATGGATACCAAGGAATTTAACTCAAACTTTCTTCTTTCCCTTAATGTTTTAAGCTTCGTTGAGACATGAACACTTGGGCAATATGGGATTTTTCAATTTTAAAATTCTCTAATGATTCAGGTAGACCACTCCTTTGCCAAATCATCCATCTTAGCTTTGTTGATAAATTTCTTGCATGGTTTGAAGCATTTCATAGCTTCTTTTAAGTAATTAATCATGAGTAAAGTATGTGTATTGTAATATGTTTCTTGCTCGGTGTTTTGGTTAAATTCTTATGTGGATTTCCCTTTGTTGTTAAAGTAAACCAAGTTCCCCATTATTTCATTAGGAGAAAATTCTTGAGTTTCTCATCTTTCTCTTGCTAGGAATTTATGTTACCTGGTGATAACATCTTTATTATTAGTATTGAGCTCACCATAAATCACACCATATAAGATGTTGCAAGTTTGGCATGTTCAATTCTATTCCTCTTCATTCAATGTGTTGGGGTTTATGTTTTTATCTACCATAATTATTGGTGCATGGGTTACAAGCTATAATAATATGGTTGTTTTTATTCGCTTCTTGTGAAAAACTCCAAGGCCCACATTTTCATATCGAAATGCATCTTTAGGAATACTTTTTGACTTTCATAAAACACTCTAGAAACCTTAAAATAGTTTAATCAAGGTTTATATTTGTTTATGGCTCATTTATTGTTTATGTTGAGTTGGTTATGTTTTTGAGCTTACATGGCTCAATCCTAGAGCTAATTTTATATTGGGTGATCTAAACACCCTTGATGATGTCACTCGAGATTGGGAAAATTTTATTTTATATTGTATGTTATTGTAACGCAAATTGAGAGTATGTTTAGGACTTAAACTTGGGTATATTTTTTTTCATACATTTCCATCCAAAATAGAGTTCAAGTTGGAATTAGTGACTGAAATTTGATTATAAATTGTTTAATCCAACCAGGGTTTTCCCAACCAATTTTAAGTTTGAATTATTCCTCATTACATTGGCTACTTAAATGGAGATCATATGAATTATAATGCTAATTTGACAATGTACTCTGTACTTTTTAATTATGTCATAATAAATATTATACGATAAATATCAAATTTTAAAAACAACAAAGACTTTCTTCTTAACTTATAAGTACTAGAATCCAATCCCACTTTAAAAATAAAAGCAAGCATGTTTTTTTTTTAAACCTAAGGTTGAACATTTAATCCCATGATTTATTGTTGAATTTCTATTTTCTATTTTCATAATTCATGGTTTTGTAACATAACATTACTTGTAACATAGCATAATATAAGATTTTCACAAATTGCATCTACGTTTCAAATGATATGAATGACAAACATAATTTATATTGAACACAAATTTATCTTCATGCTCATGCTTGCCGATATTTAATCTTTTTGTCCTCTTATAAACAAACTGTAAATATGAATCTCATCCTAAAATAGAGTCAAGTGTATAGCTTCAAAATCGATTGGTTTGGCATATTCATAACCTAGTTTATATTTGTGTAATTAATGAATAAAAAATGGTGATTTTTGTTGGTTGCTAACATGTGTCTCATGTTTGAGTTGCATTTTTCACTATATTACATCCAATATCTCCATGAATAAATTGAATGTTTAATATAAGAGTAGTATTAATTGGTCTATGTATAGGCGATGCCTTAACAGTGCTTCAAGATCACTTTTATTCCAATATGGTGTTTGTCTTGCTTTCCCTAATATTATCTCATTTCACCCCTCACATCTACTAGTTGTATGACTTGTGCACTTTCTATGAATCTCATTTGCTTAAAAATATGCATTTTCTTTCTTCTAATATTGGAGAGGGTCAATTTGTTTGATTTTGGCTGGTTGGCCTAGCAATGATAGAAGGGTGATTATGAATGGTCATATTTGTTTTTGTTCTTGTGAAGGGTGATTATGAACGGTATTTTTCATAAGATGAATTTTGGGCATGGAAACAATTTTGCTTCATAAAAATAAATAAAGAGGTGGGTAGAGGATAAACATTAATTGGAATGGAAAAGGTAGAAATAAAATGAGGATCTTAATACATTTTGATGCAAATTTTGAATATTTCACTTATTCTTGTAGAAATTAATGTGTAGATTCAATATTTCTCATGAAATTTGCTAAATCATAAGACTTAAAGCTAATTTACTCATATGCAAAAGTTAATTCACCATCTAAAACAAGAATCATTGACATGAAAATCGTAATAGTTTATAACTAATAGTACATTGCCTTTGAACTCTAATCTAAACTAGGAAACTTGAATTATCTACATGAAAAAAATATTTTGGGTTCATTGATCAGTTAATTGGCTGATCACTCACTGTGATTGAAGTTTCACACCCACAACTTGACCTCCACTAGTTCTTATGATGATTAGAACTAGTTAAACTGATAATATCTCAAATTAACTGAAATAGATTGCTACAAATTAGTAATCAATCATGTAGAACTAAAATCAAGTGTATCTAGCTCGAATTTACTAAGTTAACTAAGTGACAAGATCCATGTTACCTCAGTTAATTACCTCCAAGTATTCTACTGAAATAGAAATTCAAATTTTAATCTAGTTTGACCAAGGCAAAGTTAAAACTAGATTTTCTTGCCGCGTTTTCAACACTCCCTCTCAGTAAGAAAAGGATTATCAGACACCCCAATCTTGCTTCTATGGAACTTGAATTTGCCTCTTGACAAGGCCTTTGTAAAAATATCTACATCTTGTTTCTCTATCATAATGTATTGCAATAACAAATCCGCCTCTGCACACAATCTCGTAGATGGTGATACCAAATGTCGATATGCTTGGATTGATCATGAAATACAGGATTCTGAGGGAGTTTCATACAACTCTAATTATCAAAGTAAATCAATATAGGATCCATAGTTTGACCAAATAAACCAACACGAATATTTCTCATCTAGATACCCTGACATGTTGCTTGACTTGCATCCTGATATCAGCTGAGATGAGTGCCACAGATCTCTACTTCCTGTTGTACCAAGGAACAACTGCTAACCCGACACTAAAAATTCCCCCTAAAGTGCTCTTCCTGTCTGATGGAATCCCACCCAATCTACATATGTGAAGCCTTGCAACATCACTCCCTATGTCCGTATGTACCGAATACCAAATTAATTAGTTCCTCTAAGGTATCTCAACACATGCTTTGTTGCCTTCTAATGCAATTTGGTTAGCTTAACCATTTCTTGACTAAGTTGGTTAATTTCATAACACATGTCTGGTCGTGTGTTCACCAAATACATGAGTGAACCCACAAGATGTGTGTAAATGGTAGCCTCCACTACTTCACCTGAGGTAACATCCTCCTTCCTCTAGTTTCCTACTAGAGGAGTCTCCATGGGTTTTTACCTGTCCACGCGGAACCTCTAAAGTATCTTGTTTGGAATACATGCCCTAAGAGACAAACAATTCCCAATCTCCTTTCCATACTTCCAAACCAAGGATGTAGTGCATGAGACCCATATCCTTCATCTCAAACTCTCTTGCAAGTTCCTCCTTGCAAGATCTGATGAACTGCTCATCACCAGTAAGGATCAAATCACCGACATATAAAAAAATAATCAATAATTTACCTTCTACCACAATGTGATAAAGGTTTTCATCTGCTTCACTTTTGGTGAAGCCCAAATCAGTGAGATAGCTATAGATCCTAATGTAGCAAGCATGGGGTGCTTGCTTGAGTCCATACAATGCTCTCTTGAGTCTGCACACATGTGACTCTCTGAAAAAGGTCTCAAACCCCTCTAGTTGCTCAATATACACCTCCTCTGTTGGAAATAATACTGAGAGGGGGGAGGGGGGGGTGTGAATCATTATTATCAAGTCAATTATTTTTCATTTCATACACAGATTTGTATACACTACTTGAGATAGTGAAAACAGCGTATATACGCAACTTCAATTAATGAAACTAGTGTATAAGTTGCAGACTTATAATTTAATTTATTCTTCAGATGTTGTGCATAAATTTGTATGTTAGAACCATATAAACAGTAACCAGAAATAGAAAATAGAGAAGATAGTCACACACAAGAACACAAGATATAAGGTGGAAACCCAATGTGGGTGAAAACCACCTGTTGCAATTTGTCTCTATCTTATTTCAATTTAGAAACTTCTTTTTACAATGTTTTTGTACTGGTGTAGTCTTATACCAGTATGCAGGCTGCAACCTGCAGAAGGCTGCAACCTTCTCTCGTTCTCCAACTTCTCCCGGAAGGGAGCTACAACCCCCTTACTCTTGTACTAGTTGAGGTACTAGTATGTAGGTGCTGACCTACAAAAGGCTACAACCTTCTCTTTTCTTCCAGGGACCACGTTTCATAAATTTTCAGACTAGATCCATGAATAACATCAATCAAACATCAAGTATATCTGCATCAACCAATCTTCTTTGTACAACCCAATACTGAATCACACAATCACTTCTCTCAATGTTGTAACCAAAATAATAACAGTAACCAGACACCAATCCTGAAGCCATAATACTGCAGCAATAAACCGAAGTAGCTAAAACGTACGCTACTTCAAGATGAGGAACCTGCATGCATACGCACATGTATAAAGGATAACCTGCGTATACGCTTCTTTGAATTACTGAACTGGCATGTATATGCGCCTTCATTGGGCCAAACCTACGTACAGATCTATGAAAGATAGTTTTCCCTTTTCAAGTATTCAAGCATTAATTATATCCAGATTATCAGATTCATAGATCAATTCATGCGTCAAATATAATAGACTATAATCACACAAAGATACTTCTATTCAAGTCTTGAGATTTGACCCTTCAATAAAACTTATCCATCTTGTAACGCTAAGGTTCCTCCTTGATTCAGATCCAGCTATGCACCATAAACCAATCACCAGTATTCCAGATCTTACTCCTCATAAGATATTCAACACTTAAGTGCCTTTTCTTGCCAAATGATCTCTTCCTTTTTATAGTCTTGGCCTTACTCAAACCATGGCCCAAAACCATAGATAACCAATACTAGGGACCCAATACCTAGGTTTAATAATTTGGATGCAATACCAAGGTCTAAAACCATAGGTCCAATTACCATGGACCCAAAAATAATCTTTCCCACATGTATGCGCTTTTCCGTGCATGAAAGTGCGTGTATACGCATACATGACTCTTTATCATCAATATTGCATATATATGCAATCTGGTTAAAATGAACCTGTGTATATGAAGTTTTCTTCCATTCTGAGAGCTTGAACTGTAATCTGCCACCTGAGTGCGTTGCCATCAAGTACAACACCTGTGCCCTAGTGTCAAACATGTGCCATAATGCCAACAATCTCCCCCTTTAGACTTGATGGCAACCCTACATCATTCAAAGTCATTCTTCCCCTTTGACATCAAGGGAAAAGGGTTATGCTCCCCTGAGTCCATGCTAAAACTTCTGCTGCGTTGTGCTGTAAAATGGTCTATACATCATAAGCGACCTTCCTATCATCAAAGACTCATACATACATCCATCTCCCAAACAAATGGGGATATACCAGTATTGAGTCATCCACCCAACCAAGTGGGAATACAGCAGCAGTTTACATGAGATAAAACAAGAAAACTACATCATCCTTCCCAGGCATAGTGGGGAAACCAAGATAGGTCGTTACATGACCTTGGTAAGAAAATAAGTACATGACATAGAGATGAAATATCTATACCAAGACTATGATAGTTATCAACAACTATCATCAGCATCATTCAGACTGGCAACCATGTACTCCCTGTGCATCTTGTTCCACTTGAAACTAAAAGCAACTATGAAATTGAGCTAAGATCTTCTAAGATAATGCCAAAAATGCATTATATGCTCCCCCTGAACTTGTGCCAGATGGTCTCTGACAGACCCATATCAGACTGTTTTCTCTCAGATCCTAACCCACTGTTTGTCTTCAACCAACATATACGCGACTGTATCCACATAAACCGGTGTATGTACGCGTATCAACCTCATGAAACTCGCGTACAACCACTTTTCTCTGAAACAGACAAGATTCAACAGCAAGATGATGCATCAATTACCCCCAGCTTCTATCTGAAGTATTCAAATGTCTCCCTAGGCAATGGTTTGGTGAGTATATCAGCAACTTGTTCCTTAGAGGGAACATACTCCAATTTGACCTTTTGTTCAAGCACTTGTTCCCTGAGAAAATGATACTTGATAGGTATGTGCTTAGTCTTTGAATGCATGATAAGATTCTTTGAAATATTGATCGCACTTTTATTATCACAAAAGATGGAGATAGGTGGAGTACAAGTGATTTGAAAATCTTGCAAAGTTTGCATCATCCAAAGGAGTTGTGTGCAGCAAGATGCAGCAGCCACATATTCCGCTTTAGCTGTAGATAAAGCAATTGAACTTTGTTTCTTGCTGAACCAAGATACTAATCTGGAACCCATAAATAATGCACCACCACTAGTGCTTTTCCTATCA
>APFE030626150.1:15866-28402 GCA_000404065.3 Pinus taeda
GAGATCTGCATCTCTAGGATACCATAAGCCATAGTTTTGTGTTCCTTGAAGATATTTGAAAATCCTCTTAACTGCCTGAAGGTGTGCTTCCTTTGGATTTGCCTAAAATCTTCCAACTATTCCCACTGCATGTATGATGTTTGGCCAAGTACCTGTAAGATAGAGCAGACTACCAATCATGGATCTATAGGTTGGTTGATGTACTGCTGCTGATTCATCATTTTCACTGAGGCTGCATCCTGTTACCATAGGGGTACATACCGGTTTTGAATCTTCCATGCCATATTTCTTCAAGATTTGCTTGAGGTACTTGGTTTGTGATAAAAATATACTGTCTTTATTTTGTTGGATTTGTAAACCGAGAAATTATGTCAGCTGACCAAGCAAGGACATTTCAAATTCTTTTTGCATCACCAAAGCAAAGTTTTGACTCATAGCTTCTTCATTGCTACCAAAGATGATATCATCAACATACACAACAAGTATTAGCAATTTATCATTATCAATTTTTATATATAGATTGTTATCTGCTGATCCCTTTGAAAAACCTTGTTGATGGAGGTATTTGTCCAGACGATAATACCAAGCCCTTGGAGCCTGTTTAAGACCATAGAGTGCCTTCTTAAGTCTGCATACAAGTTTGGGATCATTTCCAAGGATGAATCCATCTGGTTGCTCAATATACACTTCTTCCTCTAAGTCCCCATTTAAAAAGGCAGATTTCACATCCATTTGAAATACTTTGAAGTTCTGAAAGCTAGAAAGAGCAAGGAACATTCTTATTACCTCAAGTCTAGCAACTGGTGAAAATTTTTCTTCAAAGTCTATACCTTCTTGTTGAGCATACCCTTTACAAACAAGTCTGGACTTGTTCCTAATAACTTCTCCATTTTCATTCAGATTTCTTTTGAATATCCATTTTGTCCCTATGACATTCTTATCTTTTGGTCTAGGAACCAACTCCCAAGTGTTATTCTTTTCAATCTACTCAAGTTCTTCATCCATGGCCTTGACCCAACATTCATCTTTGCATGCCTCTCTTACAATTTGGGGTTCAGTGGAGGAGAACAATGCTAGATAGATTGAAGCTTCTAAAATGGTTCTTCTTGTTTGTACACCTACCTCTTTCTGTCCCAAAATTTGAGTTTCTAGATGATTCTTCTGAACGTACCTGGATGGAGTCTTTTCTTCTATCCTTATTTGTTCTTCTGGTGCCTCATGGGTTTCTTCTTCATCATGAATCTGATTTGATGTTGAGATAGCCTCATCATCTTCGAAATTCTTTCATTTTTACTTGCCTAGGAGTGTTTCCTTTTCATCAACCCACTACTACATCAATACTTTCAACAATTTTTCCAAGTCTTTTATTGTAACACTTATATGCTTTGTTGTGGGGAGAGTAACCAAGGAGAATGCCTTCATATACTCTAGGTTCAAACTTGCTAATGTTTTCATCAATCTTCTTGATATAGCATTTGCTTCCAAAAATTTTGAAATATTTTTTCGTGGGAGTCTTACCATACCAAAGTTCATGAGGAGTTTGAGTGATATTTACCCAGACATTTGTCTTGTTGAGAATAGTAACTGCAGCAAATGCGGCTTCACCCTAAAAGGTTGCGGGAGTTCCAGACTCATCAAGCATAGCACGAGAAATTTGTTGAACCGTTCTGTTCATCCTTTCCACTACTCCATTTTGCTGAGGAGTCCTTCCAGTAGAAAATTCCCTTCTTATTCCATATTCTTCACAAAAATTGAAAAATTCATCCGAGGTAAATTCCCCTCCCCGATCAGACCTAAGGCATTTGATTCTGTGATCCGATTTGTTTTCAACCAAGGCTTTGAATGCTTTGAACTTTTCTAAAGCTTCATCTTTATACTTCATAAGTCCTATCCAACACATCCTTGAAAAGTCGTCAATGAACAATATGAAGTACTCTTCTCCTTGAGGTGACCTCTTCCTAGTTGGACCACATATATCAGTATGGACAAGTTCAAGTGGCCTACTAGCTGATCCTTCCTTCTCAGGGAAATTAGTTCTGGTTTGCTTACCAAACTAACATGATTTGGATATTGTATTGTCTATAATTCTAATGTCAGGGAGATCACGAACTACTTGATATTTGCATGCTTTCCTTATTTGAGAGAAGCTTAGATGCTCTAGTCTTCTGTGCCATAGCTAGTGTTCATTATTCTTGCTTAGATAGAATTTTTGTTGTCCTCCTTTCAGTATGTATAAATTATTTGGAGTTCTTATGCCTTTGATCACTATTTCTCTTGTACCAAGCTCACGAACAATACATCCATTTGATCGAAATATTACCTCATTTCCTTGATCACACATGACACTCAATAGATTATGTTTTAAGCTATCAACATACATAACATTTCCATCTTTGACCTTCTCTTTCAAACGAACAGAACCTTTCCCTTTTATGAGCACAATGGTGTCATTTCCAAATGAGACCTTCTTTTCCTTTTCTAAGGCACTATATGACTGAAGTTTTTCTTTATTACCTATCATATGTTTCAAGCATCCACTGTCGATGTACCACTGATTTTCCTATCCTTCTGCATATAAGGCTATCCCACATCTTTCTGGTTGTGGTTCTTTCTTTCTCCATGTTTTGGGGCTTAATGAAGCTTGCTCCTTTTGAGTTTTTTTCCGAAACCTACTCCTACATTCAGAATCTTCATGACCGAAGTTGTTACAAATAGAACATTCTATTTCATTTTCAAGAGCATAAAAGTTATTGTAGGTTCTTTTCATGATCCCAGTCATACTTCTTTGTTTTTGAGCTTCTCTAGTCATGATGGTCTTGTAGGCAACACATTGAGCAGCTTTGTGTCCAAAGTTATTACCAGAGAAACATTGGCTATTGAAGAAACTCTTTTGATTATCAAACCTACCGACCAAATGATTGTAGTTTCTATTGAAATCCATTCTTGAGGCAAATTGAGAATGATTTACCTGCGGTTGGTTGTAGCTTATGTTCATCCTTGATGTAAATTGCCCCTGATTTACTTGGTGTTCTCTGTTCTTGAAGTAAATTGTTTTACTTGGTGATCTGCATTATGCCTTTGTTGTCGATTGTCAACCTGTTCACTTTTCCTTGTTGCATCAAGATAACTTTTGGAGGTGGATGGCTTTGATGCTTCTTCAGAATATGCGAGACCTGTCTTGATTAGAGGAGAACGCTGCACTTTGATAATCTCATCTAAAGTTTCAGTTCCTTTAGCAAATCTAAGATTAAGGCCTTTTGTTTTCTCAATTTCTTTTCTAAGTCCCACAATTTCACATTCTAACTTTTCACTGTGTTTATCTCTTTCAGCAAGTTGGAATGTCAGAGTATCTATAATCATATTCTTTTCCTCTAAACAAATTTTAAGTTTAGAAATTTCTTCATAAAGACCTTCTTCATTTATAGCATCCAAGAAATCATCATCTTCAAAGGCCATCAAAAGTCTATCATCATTACATTGTTCATCTTCATCACTATTTGAAAGTCCATCACTATCTTCATGTGTATAATAGTTCTTCTTATTTACATTCTATTTTCTGTTCCATCTAACTGGTTCCTTACCTTTATCTTTATGAGGACACTTGGCAGCATAGTGACCGATTCTTCCACAAGCAAAGCATTTGAAATGTAGCTTACCTCTGAATCTTCCAGTCCCCCATTGAAGGCTCATGACAAAGTTTGATTCTTCCTCTCCTTCTGACATATGTCCTGAATCATTGTAATCTCCTTTTCCTGAGGCTTTAAATGCAACTTTTCTCCTATATGATGGTCCTCCTTTCCTCATTTCAAAAGCAGTTAGGATTCCATGCAACTGTGACATGGTAATGCTCTGTAGGTCCTGCTTTTCTTCTATGGAAGAAACTTTTGAATCAAACTTAGAAGACAAGGATCTTAGAACCTTTTCAACCAGAACAACTTCTTTTATTTCTTCACCCAAGTTTTTCATACAGTTAACAATCTCATCAATGCATAAGAAATAGTTTGCCACACTTTCATCATTGTGCATTCTGATATTTTCATATTGAATTCTGAGAGTTTGTAGTTTTTCTCGTTTTACCTGATCATCTCCTTCATAGCTCAGAAAGATCTTGTCCCATATTTCTTTTGTGGTTTTGAGCTGCATAACCTTGATGAATTTTGATTAAGATAGACTCCCTAAAAGAGTATTGACAGCCTTAGCATTTGTTTCATACTGCTTTTTACCAATCGTATCTGTAGGAGTTGCTGATGGAAATGTGTATCCTGTTTCTATGATATCCCAGACTTTTGTAACAAGAGATTGAAGATAGGCTGTGATTCTTACCTTTCAATAGACGAAGTTGCTCCCATAAAAAATTGGTGGCCTGATTGATGCCTCCTTTTCGTAGTTGTTCATGATGATAGATCTTCCTTCAAGCGATCAAGCTTCTTCTGAAGGACCTGCTCCGATACCAATTGTTGGAAATAATACTGAGAGGGGAGGGTGAATCAGTATTATCAAGTCAATTATTTTTCATTTCATACATAGATTTGTATACGCTACTTGAGATAGTGAAAACAACGTATATACGCAACTTCAGTTAATGAAACTAGTGTATAAGTTGCAGACTTATAATTTAATTTATTCTTCAGATGTTGTTCATAAATTTGTATGTCAGAACCATATAAACAGTAACCAGAAATAGAAAATAGAGTAGATAGTCACACACAAGAACACAAGATATAAGGTGGAAACCCAATGTGGGTGAAAACCACCTGCTGCAATTTGTCTCTATCTTCTTTCAATTTAGAAACTTCTTTTTACAATGTTTTTATACTGGTGCAGTCTTATACCAGTACGCAAGCTGCAACCTACAGAAGGCTACAACCTTCTCTCATTCTCCAGCTTCTCCTGGAAGGGAGCTACAACCCCCTTAGCTCTTGTACTAGCTGAGGTACTAGTACGTAGGTGCTTACCTACATAAGGCTACAACCTTCTCTTTTCTTCCAGGGACCACGTTTCATAAATTTTTAGACTTGATCCATGAATAACATCAATCAAACATCAAGTATATCTGCATCAACCAATCTTCTTTGTACAACCCAATACTGAATCAAGCAATCACTTCTCTGAATGCTATAACCAGAATAATAACAATAACCAGACACCAATCCTAAACCCAGAATACTATAGCACTAAACCAAAGTAGCTAAAACATACGCTACTTCAAGATGAGGAACCTGCATGCATACACACCTGTATAAAGGATAACTTGTGTATACACTTCTTTGAATTACTAAAACAGCGTGTATACGCACCTTCGCTACGCCAAACCTACATACAGATCTATGAAAGACAGTTTTCCCTTTTCAAGTATTCAAGCATTAATTATACCCAGATTATCAGATTCATAGATCAATTCATGCGTCAAATATAATAGATTAGAATCGCACAAAGATACTTCTATTCAAGTCTTGAGATTTGACCCTTCAATAAAACTTATCCATCTTGTAATGCTCAGGTTCCTCCTTGATTTAGATCTAGCTATGCACCATAAACCAATCACCAGTATTCCAGATCTTGCTCCTCATAAGATATTCAACACTTAAGTACCTTTTCTTGCCAAATTATCTCTTCCTTTTTATAGTCTTGGCCTTACTCAAACCATGGCCCAAAACCATAGATAACCAATACTAGGGACCCAATACCAAGGTCTAAAACCATAGGTCCAATTACCATGGACCCAAAAATAATCTTTCCCACATGTACGTGCTTTTCTGTGCATGAAATTGCGTGTATACGCATACACGACTTTTTATCATCAATACCGCGTATATACGCGATTTGGTTAAAAGGAACCTGCGTATATGAATTTTTCTTCCATTCTGAGAGCTTGAACTGTAATATGCCACCTCAGTGCGTTTCCATCAAGTACAACACCTATGCCCTAGTGTCAAACCTGTGCCCTAATGCCAACATCCTCATCAATAACTCCATCGAGGAATGTTGTCTTCACATCCATCTGGTGGATCTTCCACCCCATATGCGCTGACAGTGCTAGAATAGAACTAATGGATGAGTACCTTACTACTGGAGAAAAGGTTTCCTCAAAGTTAATTCCCTCCAACAGAGAGAACCCCTTAGCCAAAAATTTGGCCTTGTGTTTCTCTATGCTCCTATATGCTGCATGATTTACCTTGTAAAGTTATCTTGAACGAACCATTGATTTGTCTGTTGGTCTTGGGACCACTTCCCAAACACTTTTTTTGACATGGAATCATATTCCTCTACCATAGCATTAACCCCTAATGATTGCTCTACATCTTCCTCGAATGAGGATGGCTCTATCCCTACTAGTTCACTCATCAGAGCCATGTAACCAGTGTGTCGATCCAGTGACCTCCTCTGCCTGCGTTGTGATGTGGGTTCTCCCACATTATCTCTATCGTGCTGCAATAATCTTTCAGCTTCCCTGGTTTGCTTCCTTCCTTCTCTGGATGTACCTGCTTGAGTGGATGTCTCCACTCTCTACTCCTCTTCTTGTGGTTTCTCCACAACTTCCTAAGGTTCTTCATTTGGAGCCAAAATCTACTAATCATGCTGCAAGTGAAGTTCCCTCTCAAGAGAACACCTCATGGCCTTCTCCTAATCAAAATTCACATCCGTCTAACCATTATCATCTTGAGGGATGGAAAGCACACTTGATAGTTGTGTGGTGTATCAGTGTAGCCCACAAATATGCCCAACTATGTTGTTGTCTCTAGATTTTTCCTTTCTTCCTTGGAAACATGACAGTAAACTAATGATCCAAATATCCTGAAGTGTGACACATCTAGTTTATTCCCTAAATAATATTTCTTTGGTGTACTCATGCCAAGAATCCTGTGAGGACTCTTGTTCCACAAATAGACTGTTGTGTTTCATGCTTCAACCCACAAGTGAAGAGGTAGGCTTTGGTCATGCAACATCGCCCATGTTGCTCCAACAATACTTTTGTTCTTCCTCTCAACCACCCCATTATGTGGTCGGTTATGGGGTGCTATCAAATCTCGCTGAATGCCTTCCTTTGCACATAAATCTTTAAACTCATTTGACACGTACTCACCACCATTATCACTCCTTAGAGCCTTCACTTTCCTACCAGTTTCTTTCTCAACAAGTGCTTTAAATTCAACAAATTTGGAAAATGTCTATTCTTTCTTCTACATGAAGAATATCCAACACTTCTATGAGAAATCATCTACAAATATAACATAATACATGTGTTTGGCAGTGGAAGTTGTCGAGAAAGGTCCACATACATCAAAGTGGATCCTTTGAAGGGTTGCATGAACCCTGTTATCTTAATCATTGAAGGTGGATTTTGTGTACTTCCCCAATGTACACCCTTTACATGTATCTCGCTTCTCTAGTGCTCATTTGGGGAGGGTTGTAGAAATTTGTTGCATGCTATTCAAAGCACCATGATGCAAATGGCGAAGTCTTCTATGCCATAATTCGTCGATATATCGACTCTACACCTTTGTTTATTTTATGCTCAATGATGTACAATATTCCACATCTATTTTTTAGAGGTTCTTTCCTAGAATCTTGATCTGCTTCACTTTTCTTGTGGCGATATGTCTCAAGAAAGTCTTGCATTTGTTGAATGTCAAATCGTAGCCATGATATTCCAACACAACTATGAAAACTAGATTCTTCTCTAGACCCAGTACAAACATTGCATCCTTGAGCATGAGAGAGGATCCAAACTCCCTCTTAAAAGTAGATGTATCAATACTTATCGCACTAGACCTTCCATCATCTCCCATCTCGATGTGCATCTAGAGATCCTTCTCCAAGTCACTGAAAAAATCTTTGTTTCCCGTCATGTGGAATGAGGCACCACTATTGAGATACCACACACTACCCATCACTGTACTTGTCATGCAATAAATTAGGGTAAAATAAAGTTTGAACTATGAAGCCAATGTTGGGTTGTGTTATATTCTTTCCATGACTAGCCCACATAGTTAACCAGCGGGTTAGAGGGGGGGTGGAGCCCCCCTTCGTTGCGTTGATTTTGTAGCGAGTGGGGGTCATAGGGGTTTGAGGCGTACCCGTAACCCCACTTTATGGGATTTTGGGGCGGCACCCTAGAACATTTTGGTTTTGGACCCTATGTTAGGATGGGCAGACCCACCTATGGTTTTGTGCATGATTTTCGCACATGTTTTTGGATGTGATGGTTTTCGGTCCATGGTATTGGACGCAATGGTTTTTAGTCCATGGTATTGGATGCTTCGGCATGTATAAATATGTATTATAACATTGAAAGGAACATAATGAAAAATCAAGTTGGTAGTCTCGATTTTGGGATCTAGGGGAAATCTCTGTGTATATGTGTTTTATGTGTTATGCTCTCGCATTATTTATTTTCTGTGTTTTAGAATTCATATGCAGGGAATTTCTATATGGGGTTAAAACCTACATTTGGTATCAGAGCAGTTTTGGCTTTAGGGGACGCCTTTTTTGCTGAGGGGTTTTGCTCAGGCCTGTGGTAGACCCTGTTCTGTGGGAGGTCTGCGAGATAAATTTTGGTGGTGAAAGAAGATGGCGAGCAGTGGAAAGATAGAGATCGAGAAATTTAATGGTCAGATCTTTGAGTTTTGGAAACTCAAGATGGAGGATCTGTTGGTGGATAAATATCAGTGGATTGCGGTAGGTTCGGGTACTAAACCAACGGGAGTGTCCGATGAAGAATGGAAGAAATTGGATCAGAAGGCAAAGAGAACAATACAATTGTGTGTCTCAGATTCAGTATTATTGAATGTATCAGGGGAAGCTACGATGAAGGCTTTGTGGGACAAGTTAGGGACTTTGTACCAATCTAAGTCTCTAGTGAATAAATTGTTCCTTCGGAAAAAGTTGTATAACCTGAGGATGAAAGATGGAGACTCGGTGACAGAGCATATGAATACATTTAATACTATGGTAAGTCAGTTAGCATCTGTTGATATTAAAATTTCAGATGAAGATAAGTGCATTAGATTGTTTTGTTCTCTACCATATTTGTGGGATAGTTTGGTTATTGCAATAGGTAGCAATGCAACTACCTTGCAGTTTGATGAAATACTCTTAGCCTTGCTGACGGAGGAGATGAGACGGAAAAATATGGAGAGCCAAAATGGTGATGCCTTGTCTGTATGAGGATAGTCCCAGAACAGAAACAAAAATAAGTCATCCAGTGGTAGATATAAATCTAGAGGGAGATCTAAATCTCTGGGAAAACCTGTAAAGGTGGTGTGTTGGAAATTCGGAAAGGAAGGCCACTTCAAAAGGGACTGTAAATCTAAAGCTCCTGACAAAGGAAAGGGATCTAATGAAGCTCCTTCTGCAAAGGTGAAAACCACCTCAGATGAAGGTGGGGATGTGTACTTGGCTTCTTCAAGTACACATGTAGATCATGAGGCATGGTTGACTGAGTCAGGTGCATCCTTTCACTTCACTCCCCATAGAGAGTGGTTCTGTGAGTATGAGAAATATGGTGGTGGTGATGTCTTCTTGGGGGATGAAAGGAAGGCTAGAATCGTTGGTTGTGGAAAAGTAAAGTTGAAGTTGCAAGGTGGAAGGGTTATAAGGCTTCCAAGTGTTCTACATATTCCTGCATTAGCCAAAAATCTGATTTATGTAAGCAAGCTGGATGATGCAAGTGTAAAGACAATGTTTGAGAAGGATACCTAAAAAATGGTTCGGGGAGCACTAGTATTGGTTTGGGGAGTTCGGATTGGAATTCTGTACAAGCTACAAGGTAGCACTGTTATTGATGGGTGCAATAGTTCTGTGGTTCTTGAAAGTGGAGCGGAAAATCTAGTGGTCTCTGGACAAAATACCATGATGTGGCATCAAAGGCTTGGACATATTGGAGAGGAGGGCCTTCGAATACTTCATGGTAAAGGTATGGTAGAAGGTATGAGTAATAGCTCTCTAGATTTTGATTTCTGTGAAAATTGTGTATATGGGAAGTAGAATCGAGTGAGTTTCCCCCTCTAGTAGTAAGAGGGCGAAACAGATATTGGAACTTGTTCATAGTGATGTGTTTGGACCTTTGAAGGTTCCATCATGGTAAGTTTTGTTTACTATGTATCATTTATAGAGACTTCTCAAGGAATACGCTGGGATATATTTCCTTAAGAAGAAATCTAAAGTATTTGATAGGTTTAAAGAATTTAAGGCTCTGGTGGAAAACCAGACAGAGAAGAAGATAAAGGTGTTGAGGATGGATAATGGTGGAGAGTTTTACAGCAAGGATTTGAAGAATTATGTATGAAGTGTGGTTTATCACGGTAGAAGACTACTCCATATACACCTCAGCAAAATGGAGTTGCAGAAAGAGTGAACAAGACGTTGATGGAAAGAGCAAGAAGCATGTTCAGTGGTGTCGGGTTAGGACAAGAATTCTAGGCAGAGGTGGTGGATACTACATGTTACCTGGCCAACAGGTCACCTTCATCAGTGTTGGAGGATAAGACTCCACAAGAGGTATGGACTGGTAAAAAACCCTCTCTTTCACATCTAAGGGTATTTGGATGTGATGCATATGTACATGTTCCAAAGGAGAAAAAAACCAAGTTGGATAGTAAATCTAAAAAGTGCATCTTTATTGGGTATAAGGATGGTTTTAAGGGTTATAAACTTTAGAACCCAGTAACAAGGAAGGTTGTGTACAGCCGAGATGTGGTGTTCAAAGAGGTGAAATATGTTATTAAACATGAAGTTCAACCAATGGAACCTGAGAAGATAGAGTTTGAGCTAAAGGAGGAAGAATCAGACTCTACAGTAGAGGAGGAATTAGAAGATGAAGAGCCACAAACTCCAGCTGTGAGAAGATCAGTTCGAGAAAGAAGGCAGCCTGAAAGGTATAGTCCATCTACTTTTTGTTCAAATTTTGCTTTGTCTATTTGATTGAACAACTTGTCCAGCTGAGACAAGTCTATTTTCAAAGTGGTCCATTTGATATCTTCAAAGTGCTCGTTTTATACATGCACCTACACCATCATGTTGCCATTTTCCATGGCTAGTATCAAAGAAATTCCAACAATGTTTAATGTGGGTTTTCTTATGAAGACGACATAACAATAAAAATGATCGTGAAGATTTGAATTGACATGTGCATCCATCTGACCATATCCAATGTTCATTGATTTTTATTCCATGACCTTTCAATGAGTCATACATCTTATCAAAACAATGTTGTACAAAATGTGTATCATGTGTACAATCATTGCTGCTATAAAAGCTATATTCTTTAATAACATGTTGATTCTCACTAGTGATTTCTATATCATCAACATTTTGTTCAGCATGTCTATATAGGATATGAACAAACATAGAGTATTGGTCAAAATGATAATGATCACTCTGTATTTCATTTATGCAACAAATGTGTAATTATTTGCAAAATCAACTATTGACAAAATAGTCCTTGGTGGAAAATTTTCACGAAATTTTTTGAATTGCAGGTCCTTCCATCGACCTCTATGTGAATGCTTGGTGTATTTATAAATTTCTCTCAAATTTCTTCAAAAAATCTATCATAGGAATTTATTCTTCTTGTAAATCAACCCTTTTAGCACTTGTACTATTATTTGAACTAATCGATGTATGGATATATTCATATCTCTTCCATTTCACTTTTAGGTTAGACAATGATTGATCATTTATATCAATAGAATAAAATAACCCCTCCCCCTCGCTCCACTCCACCCAACCCCACCGCCTCCCTCTCCCTTCTCAACCCCTTGCCGCCCCTCTTCCCCTCTCGCCTCCCCATGCCACTCCACCCTCTCTTCTCCTCTCCCCCAACCCTCATGCCCCACTCGCCCCACTCCCCATCCCACTCGGCCTTCCCTGCCCACCCGGGCCCCCAGTTTGTGGCTAAGATGCTTCAGGCTAGGGGACCAAGCAGGCGGGGGGGTTGATTCAACAATTATGAATGAAAATTGTGTACAATATATATATCACCATCAAAAAGAATAAGCTTCCCAAACTCAGGTATGATCACAACAAACAATCTCTCCATCTTATGAGACTTGTGTGAGATAAATAATTGTTGAAGCTTCCGAAATTCATGAATTAGGAACTTTTCTGCAAAGATAGAAGCTTTACTTTACATTTATGGACTATTCGTTAAATATTTTTATAGTTTTAAAAATGAATGATAATTTACTTATGCGGAACACAATGCACTAAATAGCCCGAGACACCAAGTATTATATATTAACTAGCAACAAGTTTGAAGTTACCCTAGGGGCACACTTTTCCAACCATTATTACAATGGAGATTAGTTTATTTACATTTGTGAATGCACTATATTATGTGTATATGTTAAATCACTTAATAAATTCATTCTTATGTTATGTTATGTTAAATTAACTTCAAATTAACTAGAAAGAAAATGCAAATTAGAGATCAAATGAGATATTACATATTTTTTATTAATATATATATATTTTTTTTAATTTAAATATTTTTTAATTTGTTTTTTTATTTATATATTTATTCTTTTTTATTGTTT